>VZTX01013229.1:139574-152058 GCA_013400915.1 Pardalotus punctatus
AAAAAAGTTTGCCTAGAGTATAATCTTTTAGTTATTTCACTGCTGAATGTTCCAAGTGATTGAAATTAAAACCCACATATTTTGGAAAGTTTATTCCTACTGATGCAAAGTGGTGATGGACACAGTAGTGATCCTGTACTAACCACTGACCTTTCCTATGTCAATAAAGTATTATCTCTTCTCAGGGATGTGGGAAAAAAATCCAATACCAAGGTAAGCTTTTCTATCCACACATATTGCAAAGACTTTAATGCTCCATTTCCAATCTCATGAACATACTATACTGACTTTCCACTGGTTCCATCACTGAGACAATGTATCTTTGCAAACTCCATCCTTTCGCCTTTTACCCCAACAGAAGGAGCTATCCAGGTTTAAGACTGAGAAGATCTTCTGAAGAGGGGAGTGAAAGCTGGGAGAAATGGTTGGAGAAAGAAGGCAGACCCTGTGAAAACACAATTACCATGGACAATAGAAACACATAATCACTAAAGCTGGAAAAGACCCTTAAGATCATAGAGACCAACCATTAACCCAACACTGCCAAATCCACCACTAGACCATGGCCCTCACTGCCACATCTACATGTCTTTTAAAAACGTCCAAGGGTGGTGACTAAACTCCTTCCCTGGGTAGTGTGTTACAGTGCCAGATAACTCCTTCAGTGAATAATTTTTTCCTAATATCCAACCTAAACCTCTCCCGGCACAACTGAAGCTGATTCCTCTTGTCCTATCACTTGTTACTTGGAGAAAAAGCTCTTATCTTATCCAGATACAAGCTGGAGCAGTATCACACATCACTTTCACAACAAGATGCCATTTTGCAGCCAAAGCCAACAGAAGTGTCTGGGAACATCATTGTGTCATCACAAAAATTGGATGTACAAGGACAGAGGATCCCAGAAATCCTCAGGGATTAGATAGCAACCTGTTCTCATCCTACATTGATGCTCCAAAAGATTAATCAAGGAAAAATTCTGCCAGGAATTTTGCGGACATCTCATCCTCAACATCTTCTTGGATGCTACAACAGGACAAGGCTACCTCCAGCTTGGACTTTTATCACATTTGGTATTCTGTTAAAGACCATGTTAAAATTCAGCACAACTTTCACAGTCTGTCCCAAAGAAGGCAGCAAATGAATGGAATACATAGAAATAGCTGTTTCAATTTGCAAAAACTAACCAGGTAAACTGCATTAAAATAGAACTACAGATACAAATACACAATCACTGCTGGCTAGGAATACAGATCAATGGTACCTCAGATTGACAATAAATGGAAGATATTTATGTCTCAGAATCTCCTCTAATACTGTTTTTGTCACAAAGTCACTATGCATATATACAAACCACAGATAGGTATGTAAATTAGGTGTTCAGTGCTTGCACAAAACTACTGAGTTTGACCAAGTATTAAGTGAACAACAATATAAGGTTAAAATTAATATAGATTATGTTCATACCTTGTTGATTATATATCATAAATTATAAAATATATTTATTTGAACAAGTACATTTCTGTAAGTCCTCTTATATGAGAAATGTAGAGATACTGTAGAGGCAGTAGCTATTCAGAGCTGCAGACATGAAAGCTTGCTTCAAACATGAGCTCTAACCCCATTTTTGTTTATTGCTATAGCCTATCCATTTGACATCTACCCTAATAAATGTTCTTAATGAAAAGCACTCAAGTACACACCCCGTTCTTTGGCTTTCCCCAGAGTGCTGAAGCTCATTAGACAGTTCATCAGTTTTCTGCAAGAGATGTCTGTAGAGTTTTTAAATTTTGACTAATAATCTCTTGAAATAAGGTTTGCAGCAGAAGACATGCTGAGCCAAACACATCACTAGACTGAATCTGTGCGGATGTGATTTTTAAAGAAGACTTTCCCCTTAGCTTTTGACATATTTGCAGGACCAGAGTGGTTTTATTCTGTGGCTATTCCCACCCCCCCAAAAAACCTGCAAATACTATTAAGAAAATAGAAGTACAAACCCAAAACAACTTTAACTGAGACATTTTGTGATTATTCCAAGCAATAAAGTTTTTCAGAAGTTTCTCAAACTTTTTTTCAGAAAGCAGTGGTAACAGTGCAAATTAGTTTCCTTTTAAACTAGGACAAAGATACACACAAATTTTGCCGAATTTCTCCACATTCTAGAAACAAAAGCATGCAAGAAATTTAAGGTAGTATAAACCTCAGAAAGTTGCAGTTAAAGATCCCAGCTAATTTTTTAATTGCGTAAGAATAAATATCTTTGAAATCAACACAACCAAGAAAGGATTGCGCAAAAATCTCAAAAACTCCTCATAAAATAATCCCCCCATGTAAAATACATGTGTCTGAAAAATATGAATTGCATTAGCAGCATAGAAACTAGAAATTTAACTGATTTTAGGTGGATCTGCAACCTTTTAAGCATGTCTTGTATATTTTAAAGACATTATTTAGAAATACAGTTCTTTTCCTGGCAACTCAGCCAATATTCTCATTGAATCACATTTTGATGTATTTTTAAGTATGATCTCAGAGGCATACAGAGCTAAAATGAAGGTGACATTTTATTAGTAGCCATAGGCAACCCCAGTGCTGGCTACTTACATTTTTATTTATCCCCCACTATATATGTGATAAGCTGCCTTTAACTTTATTGACTAATAATAATAATAATAATAATAATCATTGGAGACTGGGTCATTCCTATCCAGGGATGGGAAATCAGAAAGGTCACAAGGTAAAAGAAAACCCCATTTTCATAGGAACTTTAATGCATTTCTCCCAGGGGAATTCAAATTGCTTTAGAAAGGTTTAGACATATATATTGGTGAGCCCTTTACACCTGAGCCAGGTAAAAGCCCATCCATCTGTGCAGAATAGTCTACATTTAATAAAATGTTTTTTGTAAAGCCTTGCTTGCATTTTATTGCCAGCACCACAGCAACCCCACACACCCACTCAAAGCATGATCAGGGCTGTTTCTTAACTGGTGGTTCAACAGACAAAGAAAGGTCATGGTGCCGGGAGATTTCTTTTCAGACAATGAACAGGATTAGAAGTGAATAGCTCCTGGTTAGTGGATCACCCTAAACAGAAATACAAGAATAACAAGGCAAAGTCAGAAGTCCAAATTGTGTGTCAGCAATCTCCTCCCAGCAAATCTGGGGTCAAGAAGTAACTACCAACAAAACTCAATATATACATACACATATATATGTAATCCACCACAAGTGATATTCACACAATTGCCCAGTCAAAAACCAAGGTAAACAAGGAGAACACTGTCATAGTTAACCAAAATCTAAGGTTACCTTTGACAGAAAAAGGGTAGTAACAGAAAGTATGGAAATACCAAGATAGGTCACTTAAATGGCCATATTTCTGCTTTTTATAATCTTTTCATTGAAACTAGAAGCCAAGAAGGCCAGAGGGACGTTTCTGAGAAATCAAAAAGTGTCACCCAAGCACATTGAAGTATGTTAACACAACTGCAAGGAGATTGTTTCACCCACTGGCTAGAAGTACCACTGAGGGGTATCACTCATCAGCTGGAACTCAGCAACTGGCCAGGGATGTGATCGTACCCTGCAGCAATATGGAACAAAACAGGTGAGCTACTCTTACACTCAGTCTTGACAGTCTTAATAGCTGCAGAAGGAAGAAATTTAAATGTCTAGTGTTTAAGCTAAAGCATTCTGCTCCACAGCCAGGAACAGGAATAGGTATCCCTGAAGTTACTGCGTCCCAGCTCAAGATCAGTGTCTTGTAAAACCATGCTTTTCAAGACACGGGGAGAACTACCCAGTAACACCAATTAACTACCAATAAGAGGGTGAATACCATGATGTCACACATTAAGTTATAACACGATATGCCAACAGATTAATTGGTACTGAAGCTCCTAGAGATATATTGGCAGTTATGGTTCCCGTAAGCAAATGGGAGTCTAACAGCAACTAAAGTGTGGGATTAGACAGCAACCTGTTCTCATCCTACTGCTCCAAAAGATTAATCAAGGAAAAATTGTGTCAGGGGTTTTGTGGACATCTCATCAGCAATTGGAAGTGTGGGAAAGTCACACCCAGCACATGATGCACACAGCAGACACCTCCAAGTGCAGCCACATTTCTCTCAGGATTGGGGGATGTTTGGGGATCTGCTCTAATTAGTGGACGGAAAAACAACAACTTCAGGAGGCTCAACCATCATGGCTAATGTTGGAGTCTTTTGTCAGAACTGTGTCATTCCTACACAAACAAGAGAAGCTTCCAAAATTTAAGCACTATTTTAAAACACAGGTCCAGATTCTGAGAATCTTACTTATCTGACATTACAAACATTGAAGGGACACTGGACTTTGTTACAAGCTAGTTTTAATAGCTCTTATAATTTTGATTCAGCTTCCTCTACCCCAGCCCAGTTCACAGTCAGCACCATGGGATGCTCACTGCAAATTAACAGTGACAGTCTCTTCATTACCTGCCAGGCATCTGTACTCAAGCACTGTGAATGCTGATGGAGGAAGGAAGAAGGGGGAAACAAAGTGTATCTCTCTCAGCATCTGCCCAGACCCTTGTTCTTCATGGACTAATCTAACAGTGTAACTTTCGATGTTCTCTCCTACTCAATCAAAATCCACCCACCTAAACTTCTGTGAATTAAAAGAACTTGCAACTCCAAACCTGATTCTCATGACTGCGAATGAATACTATAAACTTGTCTGGTGGAACAAAGGTAGAACTCTCATGTCTTCCTATTTGCAGGAGCAAAAAAATTTATTTAAATTTTCTCTCACAGGTAATACATACACTTCTAAAGAAACACAGTCTTTTAAATCACTTTGATCATCTGTAAGGAAATCTCCACCAGATTCACGAAGATCAGGGACTTCCAGTATTTAATACAGTACTATATAGTAATTATGGAGCTTGTGTAGTAATTATTGAGTGGATTTACAGCACTTAAAAAAGTTGCATCAGCCCCCAATGTTTCACAGCCTTTTCATTTAAAACCTCTGCTGTTATTCTATAGAATGTTTCATGTTACAACACAGGCAGAAATTTTCTGTTTGCTCTTCTGGCTAGATGCTGGCATGCAGCCAGAACCACGTTAACGAGATCCTCCAGGTACACATGCAGTTTCGTTAATCGAGTGAAATCACAGAAGAGATATTCTGCGGTCTTCAAGTCTCAGACTCTGTCTTTCTAGTTGTTTAGGCTCAAACACTGAATAGGTGCCTTACTGCCCACTGACTAGACAATATATCCAACAGGGCTAAAGGTAATAGAACATCGTAAATACAGGACTAGATGGTGTGGACATTGCATCAAACACTTCACTACCATGTAGATAAATCCAGAAGTATTCTTTTCTCTGGGAGATGTACCCCTCTTCACTTTTCTGTAGTGTGCTCTGCATCTGGGATAGTATTGTGCTTCTGTTGTTGCCACTGAGACAACCAGACAGTTCAGATTTCATTTCATGAAATCCTAAGATCAGCAATAATATCTGCATTTACTTACCAACAAACATGTACTTATTTGTACATAAAAGATTACAGGAGTCTTTTCCTAGAGCTGCACACTCTGTGTAGCTGCCCAGACTCCTGCTGCCATGCCTGGGACTGCTGTTCTGACACAGCCACTCCCATTTTCTAAATCTTGGCTGAACATTCATAAAGCCCTGCTGTAAGCATCACAGTCAAGTCCTTTTGTTTGTTTGTTTGTTTTTCATTTTAATGAAATCAAATTCTTTCTTTCTTGTTACAGACATCTGCCTAAACTACTCTGTAAGTAAAAGTTTTTCAGTAAATGTACTGTGAATCTAACAGAAATAAAACAGTACAGGACAAGGTAGAAAAGTACAGTGTTTTCCTAAGCATTTTCACTGATTTTTAAAAAAATTATTGTTTGAATATATGTATCTTAAAATGTTTGTAAGAACAAAAAGAAACAAAACCAAAAATCCCACACTTCAAGTTTTTATCCAGACCATTTTATGAAAGTTTTCAAGCGTCACTGCAATAAATCCTACTAAGAAACATTGAAGCATCCTCCTCACAAAACTGTACAAGCTACATAGGCTGTCTGAGCAACTAGATTACACCAAGAAAAACAGGTACACGGACTCTTTTTATTTGTTTTGCAAACTTGCTGCTTAGTTATTCCATACTATTAGCCAAATCCTGCCATTGTTGCACACATCCCCCATAGGAGGAAAGTCTGCTGAGGTCACTGGCTGAGTCTTGACAGTGTTAATCACTGCTCAACAACTCTCAGCAGTGTTGAGATACTATGGTCAAGCACAGACTTCTAAGGAGGTGCATGGAAGAAAGGAACTTCATCCAAATCTAAATGACCATTGCAGCTTTGGGGAAAACAAGGTCTGATCCAAGTGGGAGCCAGAATTAGAGAACCAGAGCTAAAAAATCCAACAAACTAACTCTCTTGGGAGATCAATTTGTGTTGGTTTGCAAATTTTTATTTGAAGTATAGATAATAGCCCTTTATATTTTAAATAACAATGACTTTCTATACTAATTGTTTTTTGTGTCTCTGTGCTGAAGGCTTTTGGGGCTCAGAAAGCAAGTCAAGATGCTGAACAGCATGTGTGTACACAAGATGACAGCCTCTGGCAGGGCACACAAAGGCTTCAGAATACGGGTGAGCACAGGGCCACCCGCGTGCATAAGGGATGATGGGCTGTCTGCTAGAAATCTGGTAGAGTGCTCAAATGGGAGTTTGTTAGCCTGAACTTGATTTTTGTGCCTGACTGATGAATGTTAACATACAATTGCAGTTGCTGAGTATCTCTGTGGCTCCATGACCACTTTATAGATGTTTGGACGCATTATTATCTCCCTCTTCCTTCTCCCAACTGATGGGCACTACACTCATAGGGTAAAAACATACTCCCTTAAGACTAAGTGGGTGTCTGTTACAAAGACTTTCTGCTTGATTTTAATCCAAAAGAGCTGGCATTGAGCTGCTGTTTTTTAATAAAAACCTCCTTCACTCAGTTTTTTTGTCTTGTGGAGCATCTATCAATCAGGAGGAGTCACTGTAGGATGCAGCCGGTGGCAGCAGGCTATTTCATCCCTTCCCCCAAGCCCAGACACTGACTTTTTCCCTCTTCCTCCCCCCCAACTTCATTAACTAAATGCACTGAATAAACCTTAACATCCCAGCTAAATCCTATTGGCCCTGGATTTGCTGCTTAATGCTAAAACCCAAGCGACCCATTTTTCTCCTGTTGATACTTCTATTGCTGATGGCAGCCAGCAGAGAAAAATACCCAACTTTAAACTATTTTAACGTAAGAAACAAAACCCAGAGCATTCATCACTCATTCTTTGTGCTGCTGCTCACAAACTTTACGTAAGCTTTACGTGATGTGTCAAAGCGTCCCTTGCTTTTGTGCTTCATAGGCAACACAGTGAGCCTGTTGCTTAGCAAATGATTACAACAAAGTGCATCTGTTATTAAAAGTGTAACTAGGTCTCTTTTAAAGGAAAATGATATGGCAAAGTCTATGAAAATTAATTTCTGTGCATTCTACAACATCCAGTCATGATGCTGTTATAAACGTCAGAAGATGCAGATCCCACCAACTGAAAATCTTGGGGAAAGACTAACAATAAGAGTAAACAGCTTCATTTAGTTCAGAATCATTTTGGTTGCTATCCTTAAGTTTTGCTTTGAATACTTAAGTTAGTCTTCCCAGATTCACATATGCCACAGAAAAGACTAAGGATTACTCACTATGCCCCTGCCGCCTGTCTGTCAGCGCTCACACTGCACCCCACTTATAATTGCTGCACGTCATCTCCCCTCAGCTCAGCTGCCCAGTGCTTCCTCCTTGGTCCATGATGACAAACAGGAACGTTGGTGGCTCTTCCCAGCTCCTGACTCACTCTTTCCAAAGCACTCAAACTGGGTTATCCACCCAGCTGCAAAGCCTCCCTGTGGTAGCATTAAGACCTCTGTCTCCTGGCATCACCAGCCTGCCTTTACTGCTTGCTCCACCAGACCTCTGATCTCTCTTCCATCTTAAAAACATTACATCACGACCACCATGTGTTTTGCCACAGTATCTGACACTCCAAAACTCTTCCCTCCCACAAATACCTCTTTTCCACTTCTGTCACACACACCTGTGGCTGCAGTCATGTCCCCCATTAGCTTTGCAAGCTGCTCTACAACTTTCCACCGCAGTGACACACCCTTGTCCTGCTGCAGGGTCCCTCTGCAGCTGTCCCTGCCCAGCATGCTCGGACCCAGGCTCCCAGCCCTTCCAAGCAGGAGAATCACCTCACCCTCTGCTCCCCCGTGTCCTGACCTTCTTCCCCAAGCACCGAGCACCATGAGGGATGTGAACCCCTGTTCTTTGACCAGGACAGCCTCTTGCCCTGTGATGGATCCATGGAAAGCGGCTTCACATGCAGAAAACTGAGCACTTTCCCTCACAGCTTGCAAAAGTCGCTCACCGCATTTTCAGTAATCTGTCAGAGGCAGCTATTCCAACTTGCTCTTGGGTATCCAACCAACACAGCAGTCTTCGGATTTGANATCTCTGTGGCTCCATGACCACTTTATAGATGTTTGGACGCATTATTATCTCCCTCTTCCTTCTCCCAACTGATGGGCACTACACTCATAGGGTAAAAACATACTCCCTTAAGACTAAGTGGGTGTCTGTTACAAAGACTTTCTGCTTGATTTTAATCCAAAAGAGCTGGCATTGAGCTGCTGTTTTTTAATAAAAACCTCCTTCACTCAGTTTTTTTGTCTTGTGGAGCATCTATCAATCAGGAGGAGTCACTGTAGGATGCAGCCGGTGGCAGCAGGCTATTTCATCCCTTCCCCCAAGCCCAGACACTGACTTTTTCCCTCTTCCTCCCCCCCAACTTCATTAACTAAATGCACTGAATAAACCTTAACATCCCAGCTAAATCCTATTGGCCCTGGATTTGCTGCTTAATGCTAAAACCCAAGCGACCCATTTTTCTCCTGTTGATACTTCTATTGCTGATGGCAGCCAGCAGAGAAAAATACCCAACTTTAAACTATTTTAACGTAAGAAACAAAACCCAGAGCATTCATCACTCATTCTTTGTGCTGCTGCTCACAAACTTTACGTAAGCTTTACGTGATGTGTCAAAGCGTCCCTTGCTTTTGTGCTTCATAGGCAACACAGTGAGCCTGTTGCTTAGCAAATGATTACAACAAAGTGCATCTGTTATTAAAAGTGTAACTAGGTCTCTTTTAAAGGAAAATGATATGGCAAAGTCTATGAAAATTAATTTCTGTGCATTCTACAACATCCAGTCATGATGCTGTTATAAACGTCAGAAGATGCAGATCCCACCAACTGAAAATCTTGGGGAAAGACTAACAATAAGAGTAAACAGCTTCATTTAGTTCAGAATCATTTTGGTTGCTATCCTTAAGTTTTGCTTTGAATACTTAAGTTAGTCTTCCCAGATTCACATATGCCACAGAAAAGACTAAGGATTACTCACTATGCCCCTGCCGCCTGTCTGTCAGCGCTCACACTGCACCCCACTTATAATTGCTGCACGTCATCTCCCCTCAGCTCAGCTGCCCAGTGCTTCCTCCTTGGTCCATGATGACAAACAGGAACGTTGGTGGCTCTTCCCAGCTCCTGACTCACTCTTTCCAAAGCACTCAAACTGGGTTATCCACCCAGCTGCAAAGCCTCCCTGTGGTAGCATTAAGACCTCTGTCTCCTGGCATCACCAGCCTGCCTTTACTGCTTGCTCCACCAGACCTCTGATCTCTCTTCCATCTTAAAAACATTACATCACGACCACCATGTGTTTTGCCACAGTATCTGACACTCCAAAACTCTTCCCTCCCACAAATACCTCTTTTCCACTTCTGTCACACACACCTGTGGCTGCAGTCATGTCCCCCATTAGCTTTGCAAGCTGCTCTACAACTTTCCACCGCAGTGACACACCCTTGTCCTGCTGCAGGGTCCCTCTGCAGCTGTCCCTGCCCAGCATGCTCGGACCCAGGCTCCCAGCCCTTCCAAGCAGGAGAATCACCTCACCCTCTGCTCCCCCGTGTCCTGACCTTCTTCCCCAAGCACCGAGCACCATGAGGGATGTGAACCCCTGTTCTTTGACCAGGACAGCCTCTTGCCCTGTGATGGATCCATGGAAAGCGGCTTCACATGCAGAAAACTGAGCACTTTCCCTCACAGCTTGCAAAAGTCGCTCACCGCATTTTCAGTAATCTGTCAGAGGCAGCTATTCCAACTTGCTCTTGGGTATCCAACCAACACAGCAGTCTTCGGATTTGACTTATGTTTTTAATACCACGTTTCACTTCACTTTATTATCAGACCTCAGTGCCCTACAATACCGAGGCTGGCTTCTGAGAAGGGCTACATCCTAAAATGCCTACCCCACAGACACCCAGCCCTTTGCCCAGCAAATTCCTGCAGCATTCAGAGGCTGCAGAGGCTGAAAAGGAACAAGGAACCTGGGCATCTGGTAGAAATGCAGCTATCCTAAATAAAAACCGTATTTACGAAGAACCTAAAAGAAAATGCAATCTAGCACTGAAGATGTGCGGCACAGGTTATGATTATTAGTACACTCTCTGGTATGAGAAGGCTTTCAAATAAAAACATTTTCTTACTGACTGTGCACTCGCATTAATGCATTTCTTACCAATACCACTAATGGAGCGTTCATCATGTTTCTTGCTTCTCTGAAGTAACAAGAGAAATAGATTGAGCTATATAAGAATAAAATTAATATATCCATGGCGCTACACGTTATCATGCTGCACACACTCTAAAATGTGTTTAAATAGGGTCCTTGAAGGAAGTAATGGCAACTGACTTCAATATTACAGAAATATTCAAACCAGCACAAATTGGAAGGCAGGAGAGATAAGGAACATAACCAGAAAAACAAACACTTATATTCTCGAGGTCTTGTTTTTGCATCAAGGACACAGATTAGAGAAAGAAAGGGAGCAAGGTCTTCTGTAAGAAACCAGCTGTTCCAGACTGAGGAAAGTAAAAATATTTTGGTTTGCCTGATTATAGATAAGGACGGTATGGAGCAATACCCACATGATCCATCAAGGTTTTTCTTGCCTTCAATACAGTGAGTAGCGTACTAGATAGAGGACATATTTCTTAAGATGTTTATGAAGAAGCAAACCTCAGCTTTTCAGTTTATTTTTATAAACTCTTGACAGATTTCAGCATGACCAGTTCCTGGACTCTGCTTTGAACATTCTCAGTGATAGTTCACAAACTTTGCACCAGGAATCTTTGTAGGGATAGTCAATGGACAAATGGATTAGCAGCTGCTCAACTCCATTTTTCACTATTGTTCTACTACTAGAACTATATACAAAAGAAACAAACAAGACTACAGCTGGACTGGATGGTACATACACATACACACACTTCTAACAGATATTTATTTTTAACATTTGAAGATAAACATGCAAAGGAGCTGCCAGTTTTGGCTGCATTTTGCTGCCTACTACTTATTCCTGAGCTGTTAAAATACGTTTAGGTAATGTGCCTTAACTGAGTGTTTATTCTTCCTAGCACTAGGAAAATTATCAGAAACATAAATACAAGCTGTACACTAAACATGACTATATCCACTAACAGGACATTCTAACAGATGCATAAAGGACATTAAAACATAGTTTTAGGTGCACAGGAACAAAATTTCTTTAATCTTTAAGAATAATAGTATTAATAACTATAGTAATGAGATATGAAGTCCAGACTCCCCTATTATTACCGTCAACTTAAAACTACCATATATTTTCTAACTTTCTTTTAGGAAACACACACTTTGAAGTTCACTTTTTCCCCACTTCACAACTCGCAGAGTGACGACCAGGTTGTTTACTCAGGCTGTTTACCCAGCAACTTAAAAACAACAGCAAGAAAAACCTCCAGAAACGTTAACACTTAAACGAAAGGTGATAACTTCCAATGCCAATACAAAATCCAAAATATAGGATAATATTCCACGTTGGTCGCTTCCGACAGTGATGCTGGTTTACAGCACGTCAGAAACTTATTAGCCTCTGCCTTCCTAATCCCTCTGCAACCCCTGCGGTTTTCCTTGGCCTCTCCTCGCTTCACGTTAAACTTGCAGGAAACCATTAACCGGGGGCACACGGACACACACCGAGCAGGCTCCGGATGATATTATCGCCTTCAGCGCCGGAGCCCCGGCTCAGGCGGGGTTACTCACCCGAGGGAAGCCCACACTTCCCTGACGGATCTCCCTCAGCGCGGCTCACTCGTGCGGCGGACAAGCCAGCCCCATCTCCGCACGGAGCACTTCTACAGCAACTTGTTGGGCTCGGGCTTTTACAAGTGGAGTTTTCCCGACTTGGCCCGGCGCTGCCCGTTCCGGGCCGGCGGCGCGGCCGGACGCGGCCCGCCAGGCTGGCTGCGGGCGGCCCGCTCG
>VZTX01013229.1:152190-358920 GCA_013400915.1 Pardalotus punctatus
CCTTTTCTCAACAATGACCAGAAGCTGCTATAAATAACCAAACAAAAGCACTGGCAAGGCCAGGAATGTCATATCCTAATGTGATAAAAATTGTAAATATCCGATGTATACGAGAAACGCAAAGCAGGAAAATTTTTTTTTTTATAAAAGAGACAAAGCTTAAAAGCAGTCGCCACCTCCTTACCCTCTCCCCCCAATACGTGACCTTGTAGTATTATCAAAGTTGTGTATTTCTGGGTGCCAAGCTATTATGTTTTCGAGGTCCTGAGCAGCTCGTTCAGAATCCCTTTGTGACAGCTGCGGGCTAATATTTATAGGTACCCAAGTCTGTGCACCTTATATAACCAAGTCGACTGACCAGGGCTGGGCAGAGGTAGCCTCCAACCCCACAGACAGGGTGCATCACACAAATGGTACAAGGGGTGATTTCTCTAGATTAAAACATTAACAAGAAGTTCCCAATACACCACTATGTAAAGCAATACATTGATACAGTACAGACAGGGGTGCATTTATATGAAGACTGGAGTATTTAATTTAATTTGATCTGGACACATTTTACACTAACATATTCCAGCACTGTGAGTGAGGAGAAACTACAGCCTGAGGCTTCTAACTATACAGTGAGCTGGACCTGAAAATTAACAAAAAACCAAAAACCAACCAAACAACAAAACTCACAAAAAGCCCTCACGCCCTTGATCAAGCACACTGCTTCCACCAGCAGTGCCTGGACTTTGAGCTTGTGCATCACTTCACAAATGTCCCATTCACGCTGTGCAAGTAGCTGGATGCCACTGGTTCTAGCATAGGGCAGAGTGGGAGAAGGGAGTGGTTTCAGTCCCATAAGACTGCTTGTAAACTCTGCAGTGCCTTTGAGACAGTAATTTCCAGTCTGTTGATGGCTGGATGACAACAGCTAGGTTTATCTGAGGGGAAGCCAATAGCCACTGTCACCTAATTCCCTCCCTAGACACTCAAGGATGTAATCATTGCAAAGGGAGGGCACTCAGCTGATGTCCAAGTCTTGTGCCTCAATGTTTACGTACAAATCTGTGTAAAAGTAGTTAATCCTATTGACCAACCTCATGATCCTTTAGAATTGAGATAAAGGCCATCTGAAATTAACCCTGTATTTCTTCTGTCGGGTTTCTGTCAACTCAAAAATCAGCTTCTCTCCTATAACAAATAAATGCTATTTTTTCCATTTCATTCCCACGCCCTCCTCTGATCATACTTGTTTGTCCTGCTGCAGTGAACACTGCTTTCTCAAACTAAACCAAATCATATACAGACTTATTCTCAAAGCACCCTTATTCACAAAGGATGGTCACAGACAGTTTTTGCTGCTTTATTCATTCCCTGAATTTAAGCATGTACCCAACATAATGAAGAGTGTACTTTTAGAAGATCATTTGAAGAATCATATTTAAAAGAGAGAATATTTAAGTGAAGCTCGTGCACAACTCTAGTCCAAAAATCACATGTGCAGGCTTGCAAGAACAAAACTGCCCACAGGATTTTCAGACTTCCTATATTCAGCAGGGACAGAAATATTCTGCATTTCAACAAAGAGTTTTGAGTAACCCCAAGCGCACAAGACGCAAAACAATAACACCAAAACGAACAACACAGACTGAGCATTGTGGGGCCATAGCTGCCAGCCCATGGGCTGACAAAGCTGTCCCTGATGACAGGGGACAGGGAAGCAGAGGTCCCCACTCTGGCACAGGCGTGGTGTGGCTCTGTGAAGCCCAGCACAGCGGCCAGAGTTATGGCAGGACATCCAGCTCTATTTCCAAGGTGTTCCATGCAATATGGCTAATAAACCCCGCCAGTTCCACCGGCTGGTCTTTACACAGGCTCCTGCTTCTACTTCAGTCAGGGCCAAGCTGGGTGTCCACAGCAGCAGCACAAACATGTTTTGCATTGCAAAAGAGCAGACAGAACCCCCACTGAAGGAATATAAAACCCCGACATAATCTTCAACAACAAAAACCCCTCCAGGTAAGTAGGAAAAAGATTTTCAGAATAATAAGCTTACCTGGCAAAAACATGAGCAATGATTTAATACCTGCATAGTTGTAACTGAATAACAAGATAACAAAAATAAGTCACTAATGGAGTGAAATGCAAGACCGTGTGCATGGTATAAAAATTTAGCCAGCCAGGCAGATGAATAAATTGGTGCAACTGAGCCACTGATGCCAGAAGTGACAGAAAAATACCCTTGTCTCTGAATTCTGGGTGGGTTTTATATCTTTAATTTTTGTATCTGTCATTCCAGAGTTCAAAGAGGAGAAATAAAAAGGTTAATAAGAATAAAAATTTTTAAAAATTCTCCTTTTGCCAAAAAGCCATGTTTGTATTGTTCTGTCTTCATCTACTTCTCATTATTTTGCATGCTGCTTTCCTACACCAGCTTTTCCAGCCTATGGGTAGAAATGGTGGAGGAATCTTGCAACCTCCCTTAAGGATTGATAAAAATGTAACATGAGAAAAAATGCATGTATGAAAATATGCCTAACAGAGGTGTATTCAGAAGGGCTGTCTTTACAAACTTGAAAGTATTCCAAATGCCATTTGCTTTTCACATCAAAATGCTCAATTTGATACTAAATCTAAGAGACAGATGACAGAAATCTCCCTCACTGAGCAATGTCCCTGAACTAAAATGTATAAAGAAAAGATATGGTTTAGTTTATAAACAATTTAATGTATCTTTGCAGTTTTAAACTGTTTATAAAATATTCCACCAATAGATCACTCACTTAATAGAGAATTATGCATTACCTGGAATGCATAATTTCTTTATGGAAATGGAAGCGTGGATGAGATACATTGGGTCCTTGCATTTGACAAAATTTCCTGGACAAGGAAGCCTGTGTATGGAAAGCTATCCTCAAGCACTGGTTGAAGTTTTCCCTTAAATACTGTTTTGTTTGATAAGTGAAAACTGACAACACCACCAAATCATCTAGGATTAGTGTTCTTTTCTTTTACATGTCCCTGCCCTTGGACAAAAAATAATAATGGCTCATGCTATTCCTTTGCCTGAATAAAATGTTGCAGTTCTGGAGATAAAGACGTATTGAGCTGAGCAATTAAATAGCTAAATAAATGAATCAGCAGAGCAGAAGTGACAGATTTAATTACTGCTTAGAGCTAGGAAGGGGAACTAATTATGGGGTTCATGAACCGCATGCCATTCTTTTCCTTAAACATGTGCTTCGATTCTTTTGGATCAAACTCTGCAAATGTGGTAGCACCATGCACTAGATTTAAAAAAAAAAAAAAAAAAAAAAAAAAAAGGAAAAGGCAAAANAAAAAAAAAAAAGAGAAGGAAAAGCGCAAAAAGCTATCCAAAATTTGGAAATAAAGTCTAATCTTTGAAGAAAGAATAATCAATACTCTGTTCTAAAAGCCTATGTTCAATTGACTCCGTACCATGTGTTACAAGAGCTTGCTTTCAAATAGATAAACACTAAAAATTTAGTTCTCCAAAAAATGAAAGCACAATGAAGTTCACTAGATATGAATAAACCAAAGATTGCAACAGAAAGCTGTGGTAAGTAAAGCTGAGGCATAAAGCATATAGCTCTATAGAGTGATTAGGAGCCCTGTTCATCAGAAAGTATCTGTAGCTGGAAAGCCTGAGAAAGCTTTTTTTCTACATCTCTCCTGCTTTGGTCAGTCCACCACAGCAAGCAATACATCTCAAAAAGATGCTTTTGTGGCCACCAACTACAAAAACACTAGTGGTGGAAAAAAACTGCTCCTCACTTTCTGCCTTCTGTCTCATTTCTCTAGGTTGCATTTACTTTGCCATCCTAATTTTATTCTTGTTTGGTAAGACTGTCAATGCCAATTATTTGAGCTTCACATTAAACTCATGATCCTAGTGGTATAATCCCGTAAACATAAAATTCTTTCCCTCATTAGTGGGAGGGAGAAAGGGGACAAAAGCCCACACATACAGCATTTGATTCACATCATTCAATTAATTGCAAAATTTTGGTTTACAGCTATCTTATACAGATAAAGAGAGACAGGTATCATTGCAGGAAAAAAAAAGTGCCAATCTGGGTTTTTTAAAGTGAATTAGTGAAGGGAAGAGAGGAGAAGTTTTTCATTCATAGCCAGTTTTTTTCTAAAATTAAAATCTCATTATGATCTCTATTTTAGCATAATTTAAAAAATATACATTTTTACATACAATTAGAGGCATTTGCCTCTTTTCCTAAAAAGACTACAAAGAGAGAAATATCTCTGGACAGCTGACCTCGTACATCACTCTGAAAAGAAAATCAGAATGGCCTTTTACTCCACTGACTTAAAAATTTTTAAAAACGCAGGACATGATGCAAATAATAAAACATCTTATGGCTGGGAAAGATCTAAATCTACCCAGCAATAGTTGTGATCTCCTTCCACACCACTAGTAATTTTGTCAGAAAGAAAATAATTGTGTCCAAACCCAGAGATGTAGGCTGATCCCTTGGAAGGCTCACTGAACAATCACAAATGCCATCATCATCCAAGATTACAACATCAGCTCTGCTTGACTGAAATTCTGTTCTCTGAAGGCAGCCAAAACCAAGGCCTATTGCCTCAGTAAAGTCCAAAATGAACTCCATCTTCAAAATCAGTGTCTGGGTTTCTGTATCAAGGGAGACTGTATCTGCAGGGAACCAGGTGCACTGTACATCCAAGATAAGATAAAACCAAGATTTTTAAATTTTTTTTTTTAAATGGAATTATGGTATAGCTCTATAAAAGTGATATCCTTTGCCTGGAATTCTAGTGCAGTCAGATCAGAAGAAAACACACTTTACCTAGACACATGGCAAAGCAGAAAGGAGCTGATCTTCCAAAAAGACACCATCTGAAAAATTGGGTACAAGTTGCATTAACACTCATACCATGTGAATTTTACAGGACCAGATATCCATGTTATTAAAGTGTGACATCTGTAGAATGTCACTAAGGTACCAGTGACCATGAACCTTGCAGAACACACACACACAATGGATATCTGAGAGATATGATGATTTTATAAATAACCTCAGTGGAACATGATGAGAATTAAAGGATCTCATGGGCAGGGGCAGCTTGTCAGCAGACTGCCAAGGGACAAAAGGAGAATATGCCCTTGGTGCACAACACAACACTTCTGATCTCAGGAAGCAAAATCAGCAGTGTTTCACTAACAGCTCTCTGACAGGCTCACATGGAAATAACTTTCTGAGTATCTAAGGTGTCCCTCTCAAGACAGGACATGATCTGTCTTTGCATGTGCATCCAGAAGCAGAGTCCCAAAGGAATACAGGGCATATGGAAATGGAAGCCACGCAAAGTGAGCTCACCACATGGGAAGAAATCTATGAATCCACCATCTTCTCCTCTCTGTAGAGCAGTGCAAAAGAAATCCCTCATGGGATACTTGGAAGTGGAGTCATGGTTAAGTATACTCTGGAAGCAAATTTGCATTGCTTTATTTATACCCTTTTGCTCTCAATCTTGCACTTGGATGCCTGCCCTTAGGTCTTGCTTAACATAATTTTGCAGTGTCTCACCACCCAGCCAAGCCTGATACAGTGGAGAGACAAGATGAAGCAGAGTGAAACCAGTACATTGTCAGTAGAAAACAAAGAAGGGTGCACAGGGTGTTTGGAGACATGAATGTTTCTTCCTGCAGGGTCATAGAAGACCAGAGCTGGCAAATATTTCCTTCCTATTTTCAAAGGGTCACTGGCTTGGGCTGACTTTACTAGCAGGGAAAGGATTATCCCTAACAGGCATGAACTAATTCTTCTCCTGCATGTTGGCAAAGCGACACTCCGCAGTTCTGGGTGAGCTCTGGGTTTTCAAACAGCCTCTGACTCTGTGTTTGGTTATTACAGGGAAGCTAGCAGGTAATTTTTCACTGGCATGGGGAGTGTGCCATTTTATCAAAGCTGCCCTTGGGAAGTTTGCTTGTGCCAATTTGCAAAAAAGTGACTAAGTATACCAGCGGGTGCAAGAGGAGTTGCTGGTTGCTACTAATCACATAGCTAAAATAATTTTAAATTACCCACTCTTTTCTTCTTTAAAAACTGAAGTGACTTTTATTTTGGATAACTGGGTAGCAAGTATATATGGATAACATTGGTAACTGGAAGCAAGTATCCAGTCTTCACTGGGGATTAATATAAAAACCAATCAAGCTCCTTGACAGTAATGACAACTGAAATAACGGGAGCCACTGTCCAACTAAAAAGCTGAAGTAAGCCTCCAGCCAGAGTGCTCAAAGGGTTTCCACAAAAAAGGGCAAAGATGTGTGCATGAAAACACCAGAGCTTGCTTAGTCTTGGAATAACTTGCATCTGGGGAAAAAAAACCCAACAAACAACCAGAGACATGCCAGAAATAAGAAGAACAAGGAAGCCTGTTGTGGTGGTTTTACTTGGCCCAGTTTTTGCTAGTGGGTAGGGAGGGGCACAAAGATGGCTCCTGTGTGTCCTGTGCGAAGGTTCTGGACGTTTTTCACCCTGTCCAGCAGAGCCACTCTCTGTTGGCTCTGAAGATGATGGACATGCTGCTGGCCAAACCTGGGCCAAGTAGAGATGTTAGTTACGCCTCTGTGAAAACAGATTCAAGAAGAAATCAAAACAATGGGTGCACGCACTTCTTTTTAGCCAGAGGAGGAGAAGGAGGTAAAAATATGTGAGGGAAAACAACATGGAGACACCAAGGTCAGTGGAGAAGGTGGGGGAGGAGGTGCTCCAGGTGCCAGAGCTGAAAACCCTCTGCCAGCCATGGTGAAGACCATGGGGGAGCAGGTGGTCCCCCTGCAGCCCATGGAGTCCAGGGGGGTGCAGAGATCCACCCACAGCCCGTGGGGAGGTGCCCACGCCAGAGGAGCAGGTGGATGCCTGGAGGAAGCTGTGAGCCAGTGGGAGTCCCAGCAGAGACTGAGAGTTGCAAAGGCTGTGGATGAGAGAGAAAGGCCTTGGCCCCGGGATGGAAACAGCCTGGCCTTGGCTCGGGAGCCTGCACCCCATGGACAAGCACTCGTGTTTGCAGCAGATTTCGGCCGGGCTGCTGCTCGTGAGATTGGACCCACGCCAAAGAAGTTCTCAGAGGACTGTCTCTCGTGGGAGGGACCCCATGGCTGAGTAGAGGACTCTTCTCCCTGGTGGACTGACCCTGACCAAAGGGAAACCCCCATACCCTGCCCCCACCCAGGAGCTGCTGGTTGTTTAAAGGAGGGGAGGGGGTGAGCTGAGGAACAGTGTCTTAAGAGGGAAGGGGGGTGAGTGAAGAAATGGTGTCTTAAAAGCTTATTTTTACCTCTCATTTATCCTCCAACTCTGTTAGGTTAATAAATCACTTTGCAACTTAAGTCTTTCACCTGTTTGCTCATATTTTTCGTTCGTCCCCTCCCCATCACTGCCTCATCTCAACTCATGAGTCCAGTGTGTTTGTGTTAGTTTGATTCCTCTCCTCTGCGTAAATGCAGCAGGAGAGAGCATAGAGAGCAGACGTCGTAGGTCCCTGGCATTTGGCCAGGGTCAAACCACAACACCTGTGAACTGGCTAGAGTGCAGCCCTAGACTGAGCCTGAGCAAAACTCACTGAAACTTCCTCCTGTCTCCTAGTTCAGTAGTACACCAAAGAGGAAGCAGCCATAAAGAGTATGAAATACGGAGTGAGAAATGTGGTCCTCATGAGCTTCATAATACAGTCCTTGACCTAATACAGATGACAAAAAGGGGGTTTATAATATGTGATAATATGTTCCCTGTGACACTTATGAACAATTGTAAAGAGCAAATAATTAATTAAATAAAAAGCTATCTTGATTTGTGAAATCAGAGAAGCAGTTTTGTTCAAAAATTCTGCCACTATGAAAAATACTGGCTTCAACATGAAGGAATAGCACAAGCCCAGAATAGACCAAGACAACAATTCAGAAATTTAAAGGAATGGTTCACTTCTATTTCTTAAGGTCTGAGGTTTGCTGGTTTGAAGGAACAAAGCTCCAGTGCCCAAAAATCAATCAAACAGATGCGGAAAAGACTTGGGAAGTTCCACTTAGAATTTCTGACTTTGGCTACTGAATTGGTAATGTATGGAAATTCCATTGGTAGAAGATATAGAAATTACCAAATCTCCCAAACACAGGGAAGTTTGAAAGTCAAAACTGAACCTTTGTATTTCAAATCTCAAAAGCAGACAGTGATGCAGACCATCCATCCATCCATCCATCCAGAATGAAAATTGGTTTTAATATTAAACTGTTGAACTCACAAAGAACTTGGGGTAGAAAAAGAAGTAGAGAGTAAAACACTGATAAGGTCATCTGCATTTCGGAATGAGTAGCATGCTACATTCTACATTGAGACCAAGGACGCTCCCTGAATTTCTAAATATAAGTAATGCCGTGATTATTCCTCATTTAAAATATTCCTCATGATAAACATTTTGCATGCCTTTTATTCTAGAGCCAGCACAAGACTTTTCAACAGCTCAGACAAAACTGACAGTCAATCCTCCTGAAATAACAGATGGGACAGGGCCACCCCTGCCTGCCACAGAAAAGTGGGGAATTGCAATGGAGAGTTCTAGAGGATCCATGCTGTTAATCTGGCTGCCTCCAGGGACTGATAGCAGTCAGTTATCACAGCTGCTGGCACTGGGCATTCTACCAATAGTTTCCACTCCTACTTTAGGGGCAGCAGCACTTTCAGGCAACCTGTTTTTCCCTGTCCTAATATGGAAAAAATGAGGGTGGACAGATGTTAAGGGATGCGTGCTTTGTCTTTCCAGGAGCTTGCCACCTTAGACAATTTCTGCTTTGCCTGTGCTCACAATCCAGTTTGCTGCTGAAAGCTGAAGACTCAATTTAACTTGGCTTCTTCTGCATTCTCAGAAGATTCAGCAGAAGTTATGTTCACTGGTGTCATAATGCTTCTGAGAGTCAGAGGTCTTGACCCTAAACCTATGACATCCACCTTGTGTCAGTCTTAATTCCATCTCCAGAGGCTTCAGGATAAAATCATGCTCAACAAAGCAAATAGTTCATCTCTAATGATCAAGAATATTTTTAACATGCTGTCTGCATTGTGCTCTTCAAGTTCCTTATGAAAGTGAAATTGCAGTGAAATTCTTGATGTAAAAGGTTACTGTGAGATATTTCAATATGCTGGTGCAACATAAGAGTTATCAGTGTGTCAGGGCAGAGCATGACTAGTTTGATCACGAAACTACTGAAGAGCTGTAGAGTAAATTATAGATGTAAAATCCGAAACAGCTTTGAAATGTATATTGCCAGTTGTTCCTTTTACAGGACCATTGGAACATGTGTTGCATCAATATTGGCAGATAACAGTCAAATTTCAGTAATTAGTGTTTCAAGCTGAAGTTATTAAAGCCTTATGGAGGTATATTTGCTGCAGCTTTTCTGACATTATGCTGTTGTTGCCCAGTAGAGTAGCAACGACAGGAAAAAAAGGTAGAACAATAATTTTGTTCAACATAAAATCATACCTTGCAATACTGTAATGACTCTTTATATCAAACCCCATATTTTACTTCCATTTTCATATATTTTTTAATATATGAAAATTTACTAAGGGAGAAATAATTCAGTGATGCTCAGCAAATTCAGACCCCTTCTCCACCTGCAGATTTCCACTCTTCCCTCATGAGATTCACTTTGTCTTTCAGTGCCTTAGCTCCAAGAACATAAAATAATAACTTGTCCTACCTCACAGAGCTGCTGTTAACACAGCCCATTTATATTCTGTAGCATTACAGCATTATGGGAGAAAAACGGTTTCTATCTGTACCATTTTATGTGTACATTTTCCACCGAACTTTTAAAAAAAACCCACAAAACTTAAATTTGCCTCTTGAACATTTGTTTTTTCATTTTCTTTTCTGACTTCCATCACTTTGTTTTTCTCTGTACTGTGTTGCGTCTCCTCATGTAGTCTTCTTGCTTTAGTCACTTTTCTGTGTCATCTGTGATGAGGTTTCTTTCAGTACTTCTTTTCTCCACTGTTGCAGTCCTCTTTCTCATGTATTGCCAGTCTCTCTAGATTAAGAATCAGTAACTATTCTCAAGTTTACTCAGATCTTTGTATCTCTCTTCTTATTACTCTGAGACTTTCCTTTCCTGTCTGTGAACCACCTTGCTTTGCCTCCTGAAGGAATTTTCTCTCTTTACAGTGGTAAAGGAGAGACCTACACTGACAAGCATTCATTGATAAGGAGACAGGGAAATCAGAGAGAGTGAATGATCAGAGAGCTTTTATTGAGGACACATGAAGGCCTTTAGTGATGTGTAAAACACCTCGGAGATAATGAGTGCTTCAGGGTAGGCATGGTATTTGCTTGAAATAAGGGTTTCTCCAGTGCAAAAAGTTGCTAACTTTGCAGAGGCCTTCAAGTTGCTACAGCTCAAACCCCAGGAGGCTTTACAGGTTAAATTTTACATCTTGGATCCAACTGGGAAACAAAATCAAAGCTGTTGCATGCTACAAAACACATGTTTTTGGTTTAGGGGGTGATCACAGCCCAGGTGCTGATGGCTCCCAGCTGCTTATTCCCTTGTCCTGTGCAGTGGGTTCTCAAGAAGTGCAAGACAGAACCAACCAATGCTATAATTTACCTTGATTTCAGTCATTTGGAGGACCTAGATCTGTCATCAGAAAAATAAATTAAAAGTCTCATTGTTAAGCCCAGTTAAAAAAAAAAAAAAAAGCTTACAACTGCAGCTGCAATTTGGCCTTTCAAATAAGAACTCAGAATCAAGCAGAACTTCTAGAGTAAGAATCGATATGTTATTTATACGTAGAATGATATTAGATTTGCATTACTTCCCTTTAAGGGGTGGTAGGTGCATTTCTAAAGTTTGGTAATTGCAGAGTTCCAAAAGGTAAACTATCTCTTCCCTGCAAATCTGGAGAAATGTTAAAGTTGTCAATACATTGCTGGAAGGCCTTACATTGTTATGACTCCAAACAGACCCCATTTTTGAGCAGAGCAGCCGGCCCAGGGAGAAATCAGCAACTCTCCTGGAGTGGCTCATGAGCAAAAGCTCACAGGACTCAGTCCTACAAAGGCACTGACATAATCTGGTACCATCCTTGGTTGCTTCATGTGCAGTGCTTGGCCACAGCCAGAATATACCCAGGAATCACATCTGTGCACACCTGTTTGCAGGAGACAGAACCCCCTGTTTGGAATCTGCCGATGAGATCTGAGCAGCTGCCCAAAGATGAAATTTGCATCTAGTTTGGAGGTTCTGCTCGCTATTCAAATCCCATCAAAGCATGTGGAAACCTTGCTGTCTCAGACTTCCTCATTTTTGAGGCAGAACATGCATAAACACATGCATATATCCATATCTACACGTCTATCTAGATGTGGGTATAATTTTCAGAAAACACACTATTTCATAGTTTCAGAATATTTCTAGGACTCATCTCACTGAACTATAGAGCAAGCTGCACTAAAATTGTTAGCATTTCAGAAGTGATTATTTTGGTATGATCACTTTTTTCATTTATCTGCGTAAGTTTTCCCGACTTGTTCTTTCTTCATTCTGCTCCTTTTTCTATTAATTTTGCAAATGTTTTCTCTTTTTTATTTTTAAAATTTTGTAAAATTTTTTTTTAATTTATTCCCCATGGTTTGAATTTTATGAGCATTCCCTTCATGTTTTAGGGCCTTTTCTGAGGAGGCACTAAAGAGAGAGAAAACAATTCAGAAAAATAACAATAATTATTTTATAACTTTAACTACATAATATCATATAATCATAGAATGGATTGGAAGGGCCTTAAAGATCATCTAGTTCCAGCCCTCTTGCTATGGGCAGGGTCACCTTTCCATAAACCAGAGCTTGATCCATCCTGTCCTTACACACTTCCATGGATGGGGCATCCACAAATTCTCTGGGCAACCTGTTTCAGTGCCTCACCACCTTGACAGTAGAGAAATTTTCCTAATATCTAATCTAAATCTACCTTTTTTCAGTTAATGTCATGTCATTTTGGGGGAAAGGCAGGGAATGTAGAAAGAGAAACACCACAGAGTTCTCATTTTTTCTACACCATTTCAATACACAGTACAGTAATAGTGATTATCAGAAGTTCTTCTGAAAGTGGAAGTTGTTTCCTAACCAGAAAAATGGAAAAGATTATCAACTCTGGAAAGTTAAATTTAATAAGTCCAGCCAAAAAATTATTTTGAAGAGCAAGTTTCCAAAGGCATAAAACTAATAATAAAAAATTTTAAGCACATCCAAAGCAGGAAGTCTTCCAGAATGTCTGTAGGGTGGATAAGTAATTTGGATATGAAAGGGGAACCCAAATAAGATCAGATTCCACCTCAGCAAAGTGAAAAGAATTCTTTACACAGGTATTTACTGTGGAATAGACTTTGGAGGTTCCTAGGCCGAAACTTTCTTTACAGGGTACAACCCCTTTGTTGGTTAGACAGTAGGAAACAGAGCAGAAAAGTAAATGGTCACTCTTCACAATTCAGAGAGATTTCTAGTGGATCAGTGTAGGGAAATGCACTGTTCAGCATAGTCCTGAGTAATTTGGTTAAGACTGAATAGTGAGGTGACTGTAAATCATACTAGATTATTTAATGTAGTAAAGGCCAAACATGTCTGAAAAATTGCATAATAATCTTAATTCTTCGTGATTGGTGATAAAAGTGTGGAACAAGAGTAATGCTGATCAATGTTCAATCTAGAACAAAAACCAGAGTACTAACTATATATACCCAGTGATGAGCTTTAAGTGAGCTGCTACAAATCTGAAATATGGCTACTGCAACTGGAGAAACCATGTACCATTCTATAAACATCAGCCTAAAGCAAAAGGAATATTATGAATTATTAGGAAAATAAATTGGAAGAGAGATTATACAGTCACAAAGAAAATATACCTTACCTTCTAAGCCCCAAGGGACTCACCTGAAGGAGAAAACATATAAAGAAGGATGTACAGATAAGTAAGATAATTAATGGTAAGGGATGGTATCTGTGTGAGGAACAACAGGCAGGTTGGGATAACTGACTTTTTTTTTTCTGTTTAATAAAAACCCACAATTTATTCTGGCATCCTGGTGTACATGACCCCTCCTACAATATTTCCTAGCAGCAATGACAAACATTTTGGTAATATTAATGATCTGCATTTTCACTGTTCTTTTTCTTCAAAATACAAAGTGTCTCAAGAATATTGTTTAAATCATTAAAGCAGCCATTTAAATTAGTAAAACCAAATTCTGTTGGAATTAGCAGGTTGGAAGATGTCTTTGGGGCTCATTGGACCCACCCAAACAAGATCAGCTTTGAAGTTCCATTTGAGTTCAAAGGTTGCACAGGGACTCACACAGACAGCTTTGTCCTGTCTCCAAGAGTGGAGATGTCACAGACTCTCTGGATATCTGTGCCAGTATTTCACACACATGTATACACGCACACACACACACAAGAAAGGAAAGATTTTTCTGATACTTAAACAAAATTTCCTGTGTTGTGACTTGTGACTGTGCCTCTAATCCTATTTTGGTGCACTACCTAGAAGAGTCTGACTTAATCTAATCTGCACATTGCCAATGGGTAATTTAAAACAATTATATTCTGCCTTTATTCTCACCTTCAGTCAGAAGAAACCCATTTCTGTCAGCTTCTCCATGCATGTCCTGTGCTCCAGCAACCTGGTGCTCCAAGAGACTCATTCCAGTATGTCAATATCCATCTTGTACAGTGGAATCCAAAACAGGAAACAGTCCTCTAGGTAGGGTCTCACGAATGCCAAGCAGAGGGCAAAGAATCACTTCTCTCAACTTGCTACAGCCCAGGATGGTGTTGACCTTCAGCATGCACTGCTGACTCATGTTGGAGTTTTTTTGTCTGCTGGGACACCTGGGACTTTTTATGCAGTGCTGCTTTGGATGCAATTGGTGCCCAGCCTGCCCTGCTGCATGATCAGGAATTTGCCTGTGCTGAACTTAAAAAAGTTTCTGTCAGATTTATTCTCCAGCTTGCTGAGAATGCTCTGAATGGCAGCCCTGCACTCTGGCACATTAATTGCTCCCCTATTCAGGTATTGCCTGTGAACTTGCTGAGGGTTTTATTTCATCTCACTGGCTACATTTGCAGTGAAGGCATGAATGAATGTCAGCACTGGTGTTGATTCCTGATAAACGTTGGTAGAAATCACTCATCAACTGGACCTCTTACAGCTGATCACAACTCTTGGAGCCTCATGATATGGCCAATAGTGCGTGCACCTTGTAGTCCGCTGCTCAAGTCCATGTCTCATCTATTTGCCTGCAGGAATACCACGTAACAGGCCTTGCAGAAGCCAAGGTAAATAACCACTGCTCTTCCTTCATCCATCATGCCAGCCATCTCCTCAGAGCAAGGACTCAGACCATTCATCCACAATTTGCTGTTTGTGAATCCATGCTGTTCCCAATTGCCTTCTTGTCCTCCATGTGATTGGGCGTGGAGGTTTTCACATTGTTTTCACAAGGGTTTTCTCCAAAATCCTTGTGGAAACTGAAGGGGGCTCTATCAGCAAATAGTTCCCCAGGTCTGCCTTCATGCTCACGTGCATGCAACACTAACCTGTTCCCAGCCTTCAGAGACCTCTCCTGATTCCTAGGGACCTTTTGAAGAAGATCCAAAGCACTCCTTGCAGTGACCTTAGCCACCTCTGTCCACATCCTTGGATACATTCTCTCTTGTATGTGTCCAGTTTGTTTATTTGGTCACTAACACAATATTCCCAAATTCTGCTTGGGAGATGTGAGGTCAGAACTGGCCACGAAAGACCCAAGAGAAGACGATGCTGAGTCACTCAGCCTTTTCTGTGTGCTCCAAGTCTGCTGCCTTGCTTCACAGCCCCACATCTTCCTTAGACTTCCTTTTGATTCTACTTCTAGAATTATTCTTGTTGCCATTTCCATTCCTCACCAATTTCAAATGCAGCTGAGCTCTGACTTCCCTAATTCCTTGCCTACATGATGCTCTGCTCCTGAGTAGCCCTCTTGGGCTTCCTCTGCCTTTTTGCACTGGACACGAAGCTGGAGCTCCCTTGCCTGTCTGTTGTGCCTGTGTGGGCTGTGCACTGAGCTGAGGTCGGGGGAGGTTGTACTCAGAGAGCAGCAGGCTCTCTGGGTTTCCTTCCCCTTCCCCTTCCCCTTCCGAACAGTCTCGCACGGGAACCTGCCAAATAGTTCCCAGAATGAGCTGTTGAACCCTCTATTTTCATTTGCTGTTATCATTCTGAAAAATTCCAATTTTTGCTCAAAGTACTTGTTCATTTCAGAAAAAAGATTCTCAAAATAATAAAGTGTAAAAAGAAATAAATTAAATAAATTTTTTTTCTCTATCAAAGTCAATTTAGATGCAACTGAACTTTTACAAGGAGCCATAGTCACTAAATCACATTCATTCACTAAACTGAAATGAAAAATAATGGGGTAGAGATGCTCAACGCTTATTGACTACAAATAATTTAGATTATTTATAATTTTAAATACTAATTTGTAAATAATGATCCATGACTAAGTCTGATAATATGGCTGGAAAACAAAATCAAGAGAGGTTACAAAGAACTCCTCCCAGCTCAGCTTCTAATGAATTTTGCTTGCTGCCTGTCAACATCTGTTTCACTTTTCAGCGACCTTGTCTTGACTGCTTTGCAACTCACAGCAGTGCCTAATTTAAACATTCTGTAATCGTGTTTTTTAGTCCTAAATCATAAGATTATGAGATGTGCAATTACTGCCTCTTTCATTTTATTTACAAAAGACAAGCAAGAGGGAGAATACTAGTTTTTTGCTCCCACCTGTTATGCTAAGACAAGCTGAACAAGTGTTTGACAGGTAAAAATATAAATGATGAGCCCTCAGATTAAAATACTATAGGAATTAAATTAATATATGTTTGTGAGAGTCTGAGCAAGTTCCAGAAACTGACAGCATTTTACTTTTCCTTCAACATGTATAGTATGTTCAAAAAGCTTCTCTTAAAATACCATGTAATTAACCTAGGATACAAGAGATAAAATGGTGAAGAGAGCAACAAAGACAATTTGTCACCAGGATTTTCATTAAACCCCTCAGTATTACAGGAATTAATTTCAGCAGTGCTTTTCCCTGATTACTGCCTGTCGAATGGTATACAGGCATCCAACAGGATATTTGAATGGGGAGCATTTTCTCCCATCCTACATCAGCATTATGAAAGTAAGTGGTTTATCTACATTGACTGTGATTCATCATCTATATTTTAATATTGCAAAAACTGAAGACTGCTCTAATTTTAACTTCCCCTAACATTGCTTTTTTCCAGGAAATGTTACATTGGTAATAGCTTTTCATGACACTCACATTGCCATCCCCATCTTGGACAGGGAGAAAAGATCAATGGGCTTCAAAATCACAATAGTTATTAATTTGTTACTTTAGTTTCCCAGACGTTATAGCTCACTACACATTGTTATATCACACAGGCACACAAACCTTAACTGGTCAGATGGAACCAGCTCTCATTTTGGATTCTGAATTGTGCTACAACCTGTACATCATCTAGGCAGCATTCTTATCCAGCCTTCACATTTTCAGTTTTTCAAAATGCTCCCCTTGTAAAGCAGACCACTTTAGAGTCTGCAACACATTTTAAAGTAATGATTAAACACTAATCCACTAGCATACTGAAGTGGCACTTGAGAATTTGGCAGTATCACTTTAAATACTCTTAGCCTACTGATGGCTCTCTCAGTATCCTGTGTTTCCACACATAGCTGATGAATAAAATTATTTGAACTAATCTGTGCCTATACTTCTCACAGTATTTCTTGAATGAAAATCAAACAGTGCGACATGTATATGTTACACTAAGGAGATCTGTATGAAACAGTCAAAATTTCAGTTTCTGTAACATTTTTTCCATCAAGTTATATAAAAGTATTTTTAGAAACAATCCCACCTTAAATCTGAGGGTGCCATTTAGGACTGTATTACAGCAATTACTTTGGTAATTTTGGCCAAAGCAATGCAGTTCAATGTCACACATGGGTGCAGGGACAGGGTAGCAGATAGAGAAATCAAATTTACCCCCATAACATAAATGTGATATGAAATGCTACCAAGGAGCTACAAGCTGCAATATTGTACAGTGTCTTATAAAACCATGTTAAATGAACACAAGTAATTGGATGTTGCCTTAAGTTCTTTTTGTTCATTGGCAGGAATTTATGATTTATTCTCTGAAAAAAAAAAAAGACTGAATAATGTCTGTGCAGCACCCAGCTGCTTATAAAGTGAGTAAGCAGAGTATCTTTTATGGCTTAAAAATTATTACAGATCAAGATCTACATAGCTCCTTGAGCTGAAATGTAACTAAACCCAAAGTACTAAGCTATCAATTCTCCCTCTTTGAGTGGGAAAGTGAAAGGGTGTGTGTGTGTGTTCTGATCTTTAAGTAGTATTTCAAACAAAAAAGCAGCGTTCTCAAGCATTCTGCTTTAAAAGTTGGGTAGGTTCACTGGCTTTCCATCTGTTCCCAACTTTCCTAAGAGCTGTCCCTATATGCTACAGATACTGGGTTCAAACCTGCTTTGCTTGCATCTTCTGTCATAATCACATTATGAGATGACACATACATTCATCTGGTCATAAGGGAATGCTTAGAGAATTCAGGTTAAGAAGATGACTCACTTGCCTTATTTAGATTAAAAATTCTTCTGAGTACCTGGCACATTAAGTCTTTCAATAAATAACAAAATGTGCCACCTCTCTTTCTTCTCTCTGTTCTCATTTTTCCATTAACAGTTTTCTGGCCTTCCTATCATTGCCTATTTCCCTTCTCCCAGTCTGTTGATCTCCTTTCTCCTCTTTACTTCTTTGCCCTTCTTCCTGTTCATCTTTACCCTTCTCATAATCTCTGCTATGCTACTTCTACCTAACACTGCCAGTCATTCCCTGGTTCTCCTTTTATTCCTATCCAGCCTCCTTCTATTTATGCTCTTCCTTTTCGTGCAGTATATACACAAGGATGAAAAACAGCAGCTTTTATATTTTCCCGTACTTCATGTAGGGAAAACTTGTGCCATGCAAGAATCACATGTGGTGGGATTCTTAGGGTGTCCTGTGGAGTGTCCTTGCTAGGAATGGGACTTGATGATCTTGATGGGTACCTTTCAACTCAGCATATTCTATTATTTTATGATTAAACAGGATCTAAACACGGTCTACAGTAATGTCTGTTCAGCAGGTGCCCCAGAAGCAAAGGGCCACCTTTCTTTTGATTGTCCCATAGCCTACAGAGCTATTCTAGCCAAGAACAGGACCTGTAAGTGACATGCACGACTGCAGCTCCATGGTAAACAGTAGGTCTTGCTCATCCCTGAAACTCTTCCAGACTGCTGGATGCATATGTCGGGTCAAACTTCACAAAAAGTGTTTTTCCCCTCTTCTCCCAATGCAAGATTTGCTTTTAAATTATTGAAGATAGTCAGTCCTCAGAACTAGTTCTATTGGGCAAGGCCTGGGGCTTCAGAACACAATTGTATCACAGGCATTAAAGCATCTCTTTCATGCCACAATGGAGCAATAGAATGAAATAAAAAGTAGAAAATCTAGAGACAGAACATTAGATTTTTCTCTTCAATTTTTCTTCCTTAGATGTAAACCCCATTAAATAGGCCAGCATGTAGGCAACCTCTTATTTAACTAGAATTACAGCAGTTGCATCCACTCCACATGGAAATGTACTGAGTGGTAATGGCTAGGTATTTCAATCAATTTCTTTCAATCTGTAATTATAACTCCTAAATATTAATTATAACTCATATTTTTGAAAATATCAAGAATTATTGGTAAAAGACTGAGTGGTTACTTAGAGTAGGAAATATACACATCACAAAAGTGGAATTATTCAAAATTATATTAATATTCTGCATCACAGAAAATCTATTAACACACACAGATTAACAAGATACTTTATATTTCCAGTCAGGGTGCCATGATAGTCTGTGGCTGGCAATCTAGAGCACAAATAAAGCTGTGAATTTGCTATGATAAAGAGGCACCACTGATACTCCTACATTTCCCATGTCTTCCACAAATGAACTAGTTCAAGAGGAAAGTGGCTGAGTGATGCTTACTTACATTTAGATATTATGCTTTATGTAACATCTGTAAATCATTGTCACAAGGACCTATGGAAGGACACTAATTTCTGTGTCTAATTCTTTCCCCTTAATTGACCTCAAAACTTTAGGTAACATCTAACACAGGAATTTACATGGAAATTTTTCCATCTGAATATGAATTTCTTCCCCCAACTCATTCTCTCAGCCTCTCCTTAAAGCCAAGGAACAGGATAGGTTTAAAGGATAATCCAGCAGCCCTCCTCATGTCCAAGTAGCCTCTCTTCACAGAAAGGGTAATTAAAGATTGGAATGGGCTGCCCAGGGAGGAGGTGAAGTCACTCTCCCTGAAGGTGTTTAAGGAAAGACTGGACATAGCACTCAGTGACATGGCTTAGTTGACACGATGGTGTTCAGTCAAAGATTGAACTCAATGATCTCAGAGGTCTGTTCCAACCTAATTGACTGTGATTCTGTGGATGCAGAAGACAGCTAAGGGATATCTAATAACCTGGGTGCAGAAGACAGATAATGATGATCATAAAATAAAATACTAAAATTACTGTTTAATTCCTATTTTCTGGCAGAAATGATGATGTTGATTATTGCTGCCCTTTTGTGCTTCAATAAAAGTCTTTAAAATACCATGTCTGACTTGACCGATGTGCTTTTGAAGTAGTTTCTTGAATCAGAATACCTCCACTGCCAGTGTACTACAGAGTTCCCTTCAGACTTCCTGGATTTTGAAATAACAAGGTTTCTTTCCTGTGTTGTTTTCTTCTCTCCTGTGGTCAGGGTGTTTGAAATGCTACACTGCATTTCTGCAAGGGAACAAGGTTCCTCTCAATGATTTTATTTAACCTCCTTTATTTAAGAAAAAAACCCACTGGGTTTAATTAATTTTCCTATGTGACTTCCAAGCTGAGAAACTACATTTCTTCTCCTGCTTCTTCTTTTAATTCTACTCATAAAGGTTATTGTCATCTACTGGCAGAGAATTTAAACAGCATGTTTTTTGATGATACATCTTGCAGCAGAGAATGAATCTCTTTATGACACTGGTGCTGCCATCCTTTCATGGTAATACACAGTAAGGCAGACAATCCACTTACATACTGCAGCAACAGACTTCTGACTGAGGTCAAAGGGACTAATCAATCCTGTTCAACATCTGGGTTCCTCCTGAGGTGTCCAGGCCATGTTATCTTCTCCATATACTTAATTTTTCTTCGGAAGGAATGATCAGAGATTTCCTAGTAAATTACCAAACTGTATTCTTCAAACTCCTTAGGCCTTTACATAGCTGGGATTATGGAGCATTAGCTGTCTGCTGCCAGGTTAAGCTCCATGAGCTGCTGAGAGCACCTCCTAATCAACTCTAATGTTTCTAACTGGTTGACTTAGAGATGACGTTGTAGTCTAAATCAAAGTTTTGTCTCCTGTGCAGAAAAGGTTTGACACATTATCATCGATCTGTACTTAAATAAATGGACAATCAATTAATGTGAAGTAAAGAAAACCAATGTCAAAATGCAGGCATAAGCCAGCTCTAGTCTTTAGAAGGGAGGAAACTGTGACTGAATGTTTAAATATCAGAGTGAACAAAAATATTTGCATATGGGTTTACTTATCACTGCATGTTTAGCATCACACCTGAAACAAGTCTGCTGGACACAACCATGCTACAGCCACTTCTGTTGCCTTCTCTGGTGTTTTAGGATGTTCAGATTTAGGGAACAGCAAACTTATCACACTACATTATGCTGGTTTGACAACATTACTTCTCCCTGTTTTTCACACCCTGCCCCACAGCTGTGCCAGCAGTGGGGTTTGCATGAACAGTCTCTCAAATGCTTGGGGAAGAACAAGCCAGTTTATTTTAAGCAGTGCGAACTGTGGATCTGAACTGGCTTGGCTGTTTGCAGGCTTCGGGCTAAGAAGCAATCATGCAAGCCAATCCAGCAGCAAAACCAGAGGGGCAGCACTGCCAGCTGCTGGGTGGCACTGACAGTGGAAAGCAGGAATGTCTTTTAGCAGAGCAGCTGGAGCATAGAAGATGCCAACCTTCTGCAGCTGTAAAACTTCTGCCTCAGTGTTCCTTAGGTGTGGGAAAGACCAGCCACAAGAAAAGATTTTTTTTCTGGGGGAAAATAGTTACAGTGTGTTACTTCTATCTGCTTGATACATGCTATACTTGAAAAAAAACCAACCCAAACCCAAAACCAACTAGTAAAACAGCAAACTCCTTAAGTATAGAAAGTATAAACTTCTTGTACCCAATTCTAAGATAAAGAAGTGGCCATTATCTGTGGCATGAGTGCACTGACATAAGCTTTTCCCTAATTTTCAGCATTAAAAATCTCCAAACTCACAAAACCTTCAAATTTCAAAAACTAAATCTAACCCTAAATGTTTTATTTTGTACTGGTAAACATTTTCAGGAAAGATATAGTTCAGAAAAAACACCATTCCTATTACTTTTGTCTGTGTAGAGTTTAAAGGCTAAAGTATCAAGAAAAATGGCATATCTTAAAATCCAGTGGTGGTTTGATGGGCACTTTTCCCTGGCCTGCCTGAATGGAGTCAGCTCCATTCCCCATGATGCACGTTCAGTTGCACGGGAGCAATGATTTGGAGGCTACACTGCAAACCACATGGGCACATTGCTCTGCTTTATAAAGGACCTTGAGAAAAAGAAAGGACATGGGTAATCTTCCAAGGTTGCTAGCCCAGTTCAGACTTCAGTCCTACAAAAAGCTGTGCCAGCACAATGGGAAGGAAAGGGGCAGAGATGGGTGGAAGGCTGTGGAGAGGGGTGAGAGATGCTTAAGTTCAGTTTTCCCGCCAAAAAATATACACATAGAAATCTAAAATAGTGTCAGGCATGAGTTCTGTGCCCCACTCAGAATGATCAATTGGCATATATTAATTTATATTGATACTAATATGTACATGCATTAAATAATGTTAAGTTAAATATGAAACATACTAAATAAGTAATATTAAAAACCTTGATTTAATAGTCTTCTAAAACTGTAACCAAGTAAAACTAAAATGAAGGCATTTATAATGTATTTGTATTTTAACACCTTTAAAGAGCTTCACCTAAAAATATAACATGCATTCTTACACAGGAAGACAGTCACTTATGATTCACTGTGATTTGTCTGCTGCACTTGGAAGGAGCTCTGGGGTGGCATCATGGAAATATGTTTTCTTCCCATTCTATTAGATACACAATAAGGCTTTCAGAATATTTGTATTTCAGAATATTTTCAGACACAATCATTAGCACAGAAACTGCACTTTTCTTGCAAATATGGAATATGGACTTCAAGCAATGGCTGCCAAAGTACATATTTAATGAAAGTAAAGGAATAGAACACTGAAGAGCATCAGCTAGTTAATTGCTCAGGGTTACTCATGTAAGGCATCATCATTTTCTGCAAACACACAAACATGCAGTGCCAGTCAAAAGCCACATTAATTTAAGATCAAATTAAAAGGAATTTAACCTGGGCTTCACATCATGGGCCAGAGGGCCAGATTCTGAGTGCCTGGAGTTTCCCTAGGCTGCACCACAGCTTGGGTTTCTATATTAAAAGGATCTGGCACCACTTCTGAGGATGTCTATGGCATATTAGGGCATAAAGGTCAGGAGAGAAGCTGAAAATGACTGCCCCAAGGTCCAGCCACCCCCAAAAGTGCCTCAGTGCCATGAGAAATAACATTCTAAAGGACAGTCAGTCTCATCATCAGCCTGACATAGGGGCAAAAATCACTGCAATTCTATAAATGTGATTGTTAGAAGACACACACCTCTGACCTAAAGAAGGATTTACTTGAAATCTTGAAACTTGAAACTTGCCTCCATCTCTTAGCTGCTCTGGTCCACACCAAAAAGAACAGTGCCTCTCCCCTAAAACCCACCTCTCTCACCTCACAGGCATTTCAAATTTAAAACAGCAGTTTTAAAGAAAGTAGTAAAGAAAAACCTGTTTCTAGATAAAATAAAAAATCATACACAAACTTTTTCAAACATTGAATTGAATGAATATAAGAAAAGTATGAATTGTAATCAAAGTTCTACCTCTTATTATTTTCCAGAGTGAAACATAAATTAGCTGAGTGGCTATATTTAATTCTTCAAGCAAAACTGTAGGGCTGGATCTTCGGGTCTCAGCCTTAACCAAGGAAAATTAAATCCTTCAAGGGTTAAAAGCTGTAGGAAGTTGCTGTCACATTGCAGAACTGCATATCTGGCTTGACTTTTAAAAGAAGTGATTGAAAGTACAGGTGCAACAGACTGAGATACTGTCTTTTATCATTCAGTGGGCAGTGTTGAAGAACAGTGCAGAAAATGGTGTGTGTTCCAGTCAGCTGCAGAGGAGCAGTTGTACTCATTTTACATACCAGTAAGACATTAGGACAAAGATTTTAACAACAGAAACAATAACTGAAATAGTACCAGGCACTATTATATACGAGTATACATTGTGGAAGCCTTTGTAGCTTTTGTTTTATGAAATAACAGTTAAGCAAAGGAGTTTTGCAATTTTTCTTTTTGTTCCCAAGTATTTAATGACAAGCACAGCTCCAGAAAATATCTCTTATCTTTCTGGAGTCTGATTACTCATGCAGAATGAGTGTATCGAGGTTTTAATATTAGATAGTTTACTCACAGCACTTTCATTCAGACTCACACGTTAGTTTTCCTTCTTCATGAAAAGGCATTTTTGGATACATGGCTGAAGAGCCAATCCACAAAGCTGCCTTCCAAATGCAGCAGCTGAGCACAACACACAGTCCCAGAGTTATCCCTCTTGATAAACTCAGAAGACCTCAAGGGTAACACGCGGCACCTTGTTTGGAGCATAATGGGAAATGCCAGCCACACCAGCAAGGCTGGAAAACCTTTTTCCTGATTGGCTGCTCATCCCAAACTGCCTGGCAGAGGTTTGAAATATGCAACGCAGGGAAGTGATATTCTGTGGCATTCATTCAATTTACCTGCACTACACTCCAGGGAGCCATGCTATTAAACAACAGCTCCAGTGGGTCAATAAAGTTAACTTAATTAAATTGCTTCCCCTCCCACTCTTCCAACTAGCAAGATTTAGGGCACAGGGACACAGTGCTGCTTGTAAATAAAAGGATGATTTAGCTAATCATTTGCTGAAGGAAGACATATTTTCGTCAATAATTCTATGCACAAAGCAGGGAGCTGGTTTAAATTAAAACAATCATGTTGGATAAGGGGAGAGACAATACTAACTATTGAAGGGTTGTGAATATTTTTCAAGCAGTATCAATTAAATCCACTATTTAAAAGTTAAACTGCAGTGATTGCACTTTTTGCTCCATAAGACTGAAATTACAATTGCTTAAATGTAATGTTATAAAACATACTATCGTTATTACAAGCATAGTGAATACACATTCTTAATTTGCTGGGGACTAATCTAGTCCCTTACTGGTCATTTTGATATGAATACTCTGACTGCCTTACAAGAGTCATGTTTTAGGAGTCTCTAGTCTGTCCTTTTCTATGTCAGTAGATGGAAAATATCACCAATAATTAAGGATAAAAAAGACTACAGTTAAGCCAAAGTTAACAGATTGTTTGCAACCTTATCATACTTTCAAATCCTCAGTCTGAAACTTCTGAGGCTCCTTGTCTATTTGAGGTTAGGTGTTTTGAAAGGCTGCAATTAAACTGATGTAGCTGTTTTGCAAAACAGTATTTAGCTATTCTTATTCCTTTTTCCTGAGAAACTCTGCTAATTTTGACAGGAGTTCCCTGGTGTTACATGTGCACCTTCTGCTCTGTCTCTTGAGTGTTTTCAGCTTTGCCCCAAATCTCCTTTTGCAGAGTAAAAGCATGCCAAGCACTGGCAGCTAGACTCTCTAAAGATTTCTTCTGTGCTTTTTATATCCTATTCCCTCTGAGCTTTTACCTGCAAGTAATGAGTCTTTTTTGTTTCTTTTTGTCAAATATCTTTACTGTTTCCTATTAATAAGAAGAACCTGGAGCTGCTCTGGGTTTTTATAAGCAAGTGAAGAGAGAGAGATGCTTGTAAACGTACACAGGCACGGTTTAATTTGGGAAGTATGAAAACACAAGCAGAAAAGGGTCCCTTTATGCCCTCACAGCCATTTCTTGCAGGACAAGCCATCTCTCCATAAACACATCTGCCAGAGGGTCTGAGACTGCTCTGACTCTGACTCAAACCACCCAGTGCAGCCAAAGAGACATCTCTGATCACAAACCAGTGAAATCACCAAGCTGAGTAGCCTTATGGTAGAGTCCTGTCTGCATTCCACACTGGTTAATTAGTCTCTTATTTCTTCACAGCACAAGCTGGAATGACAACAGCCTTCCTGCACATCCCCTCCCAGTATCACAGGAAAAAGCCCAGAGCATTATTCACATGGACTTGAGTGTCACTACATAAGAACTACTGAATACCATAAGACACCACTAAAATGAAGCATATTTACTGTGATTAGAAACATCAGAATTCGGTTGGAATGAGCACCCCTTTAACTGCTTCATATTGCAGGATGTGTTACTTCATCAATGCCTTGTCAATGTCAGGATTACACAAAGAAAAATGTGTAGACAAATACAAATGTTAAGTGTCTAGGTTAAGAAATTTGATATAAAACTAATAGGGAACTATCTCCCAAAGAGACTGACTTAATTTAAATTAATGGCACAATGCCGTGGAAGGGTGGTCAGGATGCTGAGTACTGTAGGGTCAGAGCCAGTAGGACTGGTGGGATTGCCCATCCCTCTCCTCCCACAATTTCTGCAGCACCCAGGGGTGACATGACCTCTGGGAGTGGAGGGTGATGCTCAGCTGCTCCCAGTGCACCTTCCCACTGATGGATCTCAGCCTCAGAGAAAGAGAGCTCTATTCACAGCATCCAGAAGTGACAGGAAAGGGAGGGAGGTCTCTCTTGTAGGAAAACAGTGACCTTTTGGCTAGGATTGAAAAAAATGAATAAGACCCTTCTGGATGAAAAAAGGATGAAAAAAAGGAAAGTTTCTATTATAAAACAAATAACATTCAAATGGAGATCTTATTTTTTTTAAAACCAGTTTAACTCTATATAGCAGCATAAAATAATTCATGCTATTGTCATTATATTCACATATTTTCTTTTCCTTTTTCCTCCTCTACTCCCCAAGCCTGATGAAGTTTATAGGCCAGAAGACAGATGCTCTGCTCTTCTATTCAAATATAAATCTCAGCAAATAGTAACAACACTGCAGCCATTAGCAAAAAAAAAANCCACCACCAACAAAAAAAAAAAAAAAAAAAAAAAAACAAAAAAAGAAAAAAAACCCAAAACCAAAAAAAAAAAAAAAAAAAAAAAAAAGAAAAAAAGAAGAGAAAGAGAAAAATTATAAAGACGGTTTTCTTAGAATAATTATATGGCTTAGTTCCTTCCTAATGAAGTGTATTTCTGGTTTTTGATCATTTCTACCCTGACAAGACAGGCAAATAATGTGTCTGTATCTGCCTAATAAGTGTTATCTTTTAACTGGTTATTACTACAACACAAAAATACTCTGCATGTTGAGCTACATCGCCCTGCATTTAGCCAAACTGCTCTTAACCTGGACTGAATCTGCCACGTCCTATCAGAATGGGGGAATCATACTCTGGAAGTGTCACTCCGGCTTAAAAAGCCACTAAACACTCGCTCTCTGCCCCAAATTCTTTGGTCTGTCAGGAATTTGCAGCCCTTTGCCAGAGCCCCAGGAGGAGCTGCTGTGGGCAGGGTGTCACAGACATACTCCACAGCCCCAGGGATCCCAGCTGCAGCAACATCGATTTCTTCTATTTTTAATGCTGTGAGTGATGCAGCACTGTTCTTCAGCCGAACAGGCACGCTGACCCTGCAGACCCTTTCAGCCCAGATTCCTGTGCTCACTGCCAGGGCTGCTGCTGGGCATCCAGGATTTGTGCCCACGGGAGCGAGGCTGGGAGAGCCCAAATCTGGAAGGCTCAGCTCCCTGTGCCCACTGGAGAGCAGGAGCAGAGCAGCAGAGCCTGTGCACTATAAGGGGCAGAGATCGTGCTTCGCTTGCAGGAATGAGGACTGATGCTCACAGTGATCCTGCCTACCTTTAGGCTCTTAACCAGAGCTCCCAGTTCTGGAGAACTGTTGCCTTTGGCCAACAACAGAAAGAAACTGGACATGCTGGAAGGCTCACTCAGCTCTTAAATGGACTGGGATCCCTCAATGGCTTGCCCTCCAAGTACTCCTCCTCTGTGTTAACTGGAAGAGCATGAGATGATGGCACCACTAAACTTAGGACCCTCCACCAAATGCCAGAAGTTAGACAGGTGTCTGTTCATGCAATTTTCAAGGAATGAGAGCCCATGAGGGTGAGAGCAGTGACTATGGCACCCAACACCCCAGCAGGACCTGCCCGCTCAACTCCTCCTGTTGCCATAAGCAGCCCTGCCGAGGGACCCCGCAAAGTGGGGGTTACACAAGGGTCCCGTCAAAGGGTCCCCTTGAAGGATCAGGATCAGGCCTGGAGCCACAGACACATTTATGGGGAGGAAAGGAGAGCTGTGAAGTGCTTCCACTGCTGCAGGGAGTGAAGGTGCTGCCTGCAGGTTCAGCATCAGGTGGCAAAGGCAGGCAATGCCTGCTCTGGCACAAAATCTTGAGGGAACAGGTAGTCCCTGAATACAATTTGAAATCTGATATTTTACTTTTTTTGTGTCTGGTGCCACTGATATTTCTTGACTGATTAGAGGCTCCCTAAAACTGATTTCCTCATTCAGATGTTCCTTCTGCTGCCTGCCCCCCCAACCAGGTGACTGTGACCCTTCATATTCACTCTTGCATTCACCTGCAAAAACCTGAATTAGCAAAGACAAGTGTCACAGGTGCTCAACATTTCCAGTTGAGGCAAGATCTTTATTTGTTATAGCTGTCAGCCCAGTCAATGACTGCTCTATCTCACTTTGGGCAGGCATATTCCATCCTGCTGATGTCAAAAGCACATCTATTTATTCAGCGCTGCTCTATGCAGAGCAATTGCCACACTGTGGGGAAAGAAGATTGTGATCAGCACCATTTGTCTACATAATTGCACTTGTTTCTGGGCAATTGCTGGGTCAGGGGCTAATGTTTTTTATTTATACTCTTTCTATACTCATCTGAATTTTCCTGTGCCTTTTTCCACAACAAAGAATTTAGTACCATTTGGCTTCTACTGCAGAAATTCTGCTAGAAATCTGAGAAAAAATAAAGTAAATCCATTACACTAATTTGAACAGAATTTTACATTAGGGAGCTGGAGTTGTGCCTAACACTCAAGGTGCATTTCTAGGAAAAAAGAAAGATCAGATTTAGCTTCTTTTTCTTCATATTGTATAACTACCAAACAGAACTCAAATATACTTGCCTGGATGCTACCTTGTCCTTAAAAGCTGAAACAAAAAATATATGTTCCCTTTATCTCTCAATGTCCATTTAATCTGGTTCTGAAATTCCCTAAATAAGAAATAATACTGGTTTTCTTTATGGTAGTAATTCTGTTTATTTTCACTAAGATAATTAATTTAGTATTTTGCCTTTTCGTTATGCTTATTAAATAAACAAATCAACACCTAAGTTTAACACAGTTATTGCCTTAAGCAAGCCACTATTTCACTTTAACACCTCAAGGGTTTCCAAATAGCCATGTAAAGTAAAACTTCTTGCTTCATTTTCCATTGTCCTGCAGGCAGCCTGCATAAGAAGCCATGCATCATTTTTTAATACAAGAATGGATTTTGCTCAAACTGCTGCTTGGTTTTTTTTAATAGGTGCATTTTTTTTTTCAATTTAAATATGTATTTTTGTTTTAAATTATTCTTTCATTTCAAATAGGATAATTTAAAATAAAAAATGAAATTTTAACAATGTATGACTGAACTTCTTAAATCCAATATCTGCATTTACGTTAAATAACATGCAGTATTCAAGTATCATGTGTCTGTTGGTAAATATTTGCTGACCATCAAACCACAGGGCTGGGAGAGTTTAAGTGACTGGAGAAAACAGCCTCTGACAGAAGTGTTTAGTCCAAGTTTGGTATCTGTAGCTTCGTCTGCATGTTCAGAGAAAGTATTTTCTTTACTTTATTCAGGTTAGCTTTATGCAATAACTAGTTCATGCAGAGCTATCTCTTGAGAGATGATAAAGGCAGAAAACCTACTTTCTACTGTAGGGAAAAGCTCCATGGCAGACACTGAAATCTGCTAATTCTAAAATCTTGCAGGGCACAGAAAGAAACACACTGTTCTGTTTACTCAGTACAAAGAATGGCTAATTTGACTAATAAATCACCATAATATATATAATAAATAAACATAAAAATGTGAAATGTCATTTGTTGGTTTCTAAGAAAACAAAAAGCAAGTATCAAGAATCTGAATAAATATATCAGGAACTTTTATGTAATTCTCTAAATGCAGCTTAATATAGCTCCACCTTTACCAATGTAAGTACCTAATGTAAACAAAGTAGCAGTCAAAATAATCTGTTGTATGATATTCTCTCAACAGTAGAACACGACTGATTATAGTGATCAAAGGCTTTTCTCCCATCATTATTTTGACTACAGAAATTATGCTGCCAATCAACAATACAGTAAGCAGGGAGAAGATGATGTAAAAGGATATTACCCACTTTTATTTGGGTAATACTGCACTTCCCAGACTAGATTATTGAACTAGAGTGGTCAACCACCATATTATTTACTGCTACACTTTGGCAGAAAGACAAAATACTCTAATAATACCAAATGAGACGAACCAACCCTTTTCCAGAAATCTAATTACAAAGTAAATGCACGGTAGAGAGACAAAGTGATAACTTCTTCTGACCCTCTCTGTTTCTTTCAATGCTTTTTCCTAAAGAAGAGGCACCAAAACACAGCCTTCTGGCATCAGTCTCACCAAACTCAGACTCACAACCAAAGCAACAACCCCTGTTCTATGTTACCAAATTTTTCACTGATGTTGCTTATCTGCTGTGATTCCTGAAATATTTCTCTTAAAGATTAGGACCCCCTAGAACACAATTCCTCTTTCTCTTGATGAAGCTAGTATTCTTCAGCCTTAAATTCAGTATGTTGCTATACATAGATGTGCTGAGGTTACCAAGCAACCCAGGTTGCTTGATAGAGCCAGTGGTCCGGACTGTTGGTATCATTTGCAAATTTTATTGACAATGATATTCTGTTCCAGGCTTCCAGGTTGTCTGCAAAATACTGAAAACATCTAATTGTGAACCTTGCTGAAATCTTCTGCAAAAACTCTCCCTCAATTATGACTCCTCTTCCCAAGTGTTTTCTGTGATATTTTAATTTAGCATGTGCCCCATTGAGATCATGTAGGGTTAATGTTTTATCAGAACATTGAAAAGTTTGAAGTAAACTCTAATAAATACGTTGCTGGGAATACTGTAGAGCCAAGGAAGCTGATAGGTGCTGTGATCAGAGGGGATGGATTTGTGTTCCAATATCACTTAGTAGAAGAGGGTATTTACTCTGTGACTATTATAATGCTGTTCTACAAAATAAAAGGAGATATGACCACCACTACTTCATCTATGGGTATATGCCTATCCTTCTCCTTCTCTTTTGTAGCCTTTGCCTCAAAACACAATGTTGTTAATGAAAATAAATTAATTTGTCTAAGCAGAAATGGAGCCTCTTCCTTGGAACTTGCCCTCCCTGCTTCATCTCAAAATGAAACCCTCCATTTTCTCCATTCAGATTGACTGACCATTTGCTATTTATTTCCTGGGTTGATGAACTTACAAATCAGCTTCGTGCACAATCCTGATGTGCTTAATGCCACAGAGATTCAGTAATTCAATTATTAAGCTTGGTTTCATTGTGTCAAACAGCCTCATCTTCCTTACAGTCTGCTTTCCTTGGTAAACAGGACAGAGCTTCAAAACTGCATCTCACAGACAAATCCAAGAAGAATGGAAGCTGTTGGCTCTAGCCTGTCTGTACTCTTAGCAAAATACAAATGAATGGTCAATTAAGTAGACATGGAAACTTGTATTGTTATCCACATCTCTGACATGTTCTGGCCCAAATACGAAAGTGAGCCGCACAGAAGTGCAGGCAAGTGGATCACTTAGTAATGAGTGATGTACTCAGTACTTCTGCTTTCTGGGAAGAGAGAAATCGAAGTCATGACTCTGTGATCCTGTAAGACCCCAAATAAGGCTCAAAAGTTTGGCTGTGTGCTTATAGACAAAATGCCTGAAAAGCAACCAAACAAGCAATAAGAAAGGAAGCTGGTTTTATAAATATAAACCCAGAGATTTTTATTCCTATGGGCAGTTATTAAATAGTGCATATTCTTTATAGCATTTTTTCATCTTTTATAAGAAATAATACATCAGAAGTCTTTCGTTTTGGAGATTGCTGGTAGGTAAACATGCTTAATTATGATATACAAGGTCATGAAATATTTGATACTGTATGAATTAAATTCAATGTATTATCTTCTTTATCTCAGAAATATGCAGTGGCAAAAAAAAAACAAACTGAAAAAGTCTAAAAGTTTCAATACCAATCATCCACAGAATAATAAAACAAGATTGTCAAAGGTGAGCTAACCTGTAACCAGGCACTGCATTTCATAATATCTACTGGCTACACTGAAGTGAAATATATTCCAAGAAGAAACAAATAACATAGTATTTACAGCAGTTTTATGAAACTAGAAAGATGAAAATTAGTAGTGCTATGACAATCTTTGTTGATATCTTGGAGCAGCAGTCTCTGGATATATAAATCTCTCACTTAAGGAGTTAGGAAAAGTGAACATCATTGTTTAGAATAACTTTGTGTTTTAAAATGTAGTCTCTCATGAAAGTTAAACTTTAAGTTCTGAAGTTCTCTTCCAACAAGTCCTGAACAGAAAGGAACTTTCTTTTCTGTTCCTCTTAATAAGGACCCTATTCCTCCTCCTTCAAATGCAATTTCTTTTTTCTCTCCACTTTTCCCAATCCTTACCAGTTCTTCTAACACTCTTTCCTCTAACTGCAGAGGTTATCCTCAGACACAATTATTTCCAGCAGTTTCTGAATTCTTATAGCTTCCTTTCCCTACATCCAACAAGAAATCCAAATATTTAAATAATTTAATTTTTCCTTCCAAAAAAACCATTTTACCAGGAAAAAGGTTGCCCAAAACATCCAGAGATATGACCACAGTTCCATTGGCTCTACAAGTTGGAATAATTAGATGAGTCAGTGCTTTATCTCAACTCTATCTGTAATATTGATAGGTTTCATTCTAGCTGGGACATTTAAGAGCAGCTCCATACTATTCCATTTGTACTCATATTAACTTGGCCCAGAAAATGAATGTGCTAGTCCATATAATAAATACAAGGATAAAATACAAGTCAGGATTACCAGGGAGAAAAAAAATAAATATTTGAGAATGAAGAACTTACTTGTCAGAAGAGCAGTGATATTTAAAAACTTGCTGTTGTTGGTCAGCTTTTGCAGTGTCAAGATATTTAAAAGTGTTGAGTATGCTCTGAAAAGGAAAAGAACCAAGGATTTAGTAATTTTATCACTTATCAAATACTAAACTAAAACTTTTCCAACATAGATTACTTTCGCGTTTTATGAGGTTATTAATTCATAAAATGTGTTTTTATTTCCCCACTGAATTTGTAGTGATTTTATGGGCTTCCAGAAGTCAAACTGCTCAGATCAAACTTCCTGGAGTGCACAGGGAGTCAGAATAATGAGAAGAGTAATTATATAACTTATTCTCTTGCATACCTACATTTCCAAGCTCTTACAGTTGACAGAGAACAATGAAAATGAAAGAAGTCTGGCTCATTTCTTGTTTAATAAACCAATATACTGGAGTAATGACTTTCCAAAACAAGCACAGAAGATCATGTCCGTAAATGTCTTTCAAACAAATAACTAAGGGTTCATTTGCTATCTTTTGGACTAGTTAATGTATTTGGCCTCCTAATTTGTGGTCTAGTAGCTGAGAATACCCCTTTGTACTCAAATGTTATTCTACATTGAAGTCTAGCTTTGTAATTTCCAATTGTCCTTAACAGACATGGTAGTTGACTGTGTCAAGGAGCCCTCTTTAACTCTCCACAACAAAATGAAATTGATAGACTGGGAGATGATCAGTGTTTCCCTCTATGCAGGCTGCGAGAGAAAGGGGTAGAGGAGTTGGGAATTAAGGAGTGGAGTTGAGCCTGTGAAAAAGAAGTGTTAGAGGGAAAGTGGGTTTAGTGTTGTCTTTGTTTCTCACTTTCCTACTCTATTTTTAATTGGCAAAAATTAAATTAATTTTCCCCAAGTTGTGTCTGGGGTTTTTTTTTTGCCCATGATGGCAATCACTGAGTTATCATCTTGTCTTTATTCCAATCTGTAAGATTTTCTATCATATTTTCTTCCTGTGTTCTGCTGAGAAGAGAAAGTGAGAGACTAGATGGATGGGTGCCTGGCTGCTGGCCAAAGTCAGCCCACCACTGTTATAAAATAATGTTTCCATTGCCAATCTTTCCAAGATCTCCAGGACTTAGTCTGGAATGGAGATAAAAATCCATACAAATAAAACTCTGCCTATGACACATAAGAATAAACAGAATTAGTAAGGAGCAGAAACGTTGATCAGAGAAAACTGTGCTAACAAGAAAACTTTATAGAGCTCTAACTTCTGTACTGTAGTGCAGCCACAAATTTGAAAACAAGAGCTTATGGTAAAAAGGACAAAGTCAAATGACTCCCACTCCATGAAAGCAGACTGCTGAAAACCTCATTTAAAAAAGTTCTCTGCTTGTGATGTGGTACGGAGGTGTCTTTGGCCCATTAAGGAATTTTTGACAGCAATCATTGAAATATAACAGCAAGTGTTTTAAAGTCAGAGATGAGACTGATCGACTTGCAGCAATGTATTTATTCTGTCAGCACTTTTTTAGAAACAACTATTTCAAGTTCTTTCACAGCTAGATTTTAACAGTCCTGAAGTGATTTATTTAATTCCAGATTTCATTAAGCTCCCGAACTCCATTTTAGCAATCATTATGATACTAATAGAACATTTCAGTTATGAGAAAGATTGAAGTGCTGTGCATATCTACCTGATATTGAAGACTATGGGATGAAATCTCCATCAAGTTAGTACTGCAGAGGATTATGCATTTGTTTGGACTCCTTTGGTTTTGGTCAGGATATGCCTTATGGTGGCAAAAACAGAAAAACCCTCTCTAAAATTCATAGAATGAACTCTTTCCTGAATGAGTTTTCTGTTAGCATTAATGTTCTGTTAACATAATCAACAACCCACTAAAAAGGTGAGATCCATGGCAAACACACTGCCTCTCATACATGTGAGAAACCTCTGGTATAACAGAACCTAGAAGAATAAAATTTGCCAGTAGAACTGAGCAAGTATAAAATTCTATCAACAATCTCCCATTTACAACCCAACCACTCTTGTAATTTAGCTGTGTTCTCAGGGCTAAATGACTAAGGTCTCCTACCTGTACCCTGGGAAATCTATAAACACACTGTGAAATTAACTACTAGTTGGGAAAGAGAGCTTGGAGACAGCCTTACGAAAATGCCACCTAAATCCTCATCAACTGTCAAACCCCCCCCCCCCCAAATGGTATATTAGGAAATACTAGGAATAGAACAGAAAACAGCAGAAGAACCATGATAATGCTGCCATAGAAATCCTTTGCCCACCTAGCATTTTGAATATTGAATACAGTTCCAGTCATCTCATTGCAAAAATGACAGGATAGCAATAAAAGGATAAAGAAAAAGGTGACAGGATGATCAAAGGTATTTAATGGCTTCTGTACTAGGAAAGGAAAAAGAAAGGCTTTAGGATTTTCATATGGAAGAGGGACAAATGAGGGAAAGAACTGTGACAGAGCCCCAGGAAAATCATGAACAGTATTGAGAAAATGAATAAAGAATGTTTTTCACTTTATTTCATAGCAAAGGAAGCAGTCACAATAAAATGAGCAGTTAGCAAGTTTAAAACATGAAACCCAAGAAAGGATGCTTTCCACAAGGATCATAATTAAAGGGTGGAACGCATTGCCACAGGATGTGGTGGGAAGCCGCAAACATGTGTGGGCTTGAAAAGGCAAGTCACTGTAGTGGTAAAAGAAACATCGACCAGTACTAGACTGTGTTTTACTCAAAGATGCACAGTATAAACCTTCAGGTTAAGAAGCATTATGAAGTGCAGTAGGGTGATACCAAGGGATGTTGTCCTTTGGTCTGATTTAAATATAGCTGTTGCAATTGTTCTCATTAATTTTGCTCTTTTACTGAGTTCTTAGTCAACTCCTGCAACATGCAGATGTTAGAGAGCATTAGTGCAAACATGTGATCTTAGATTTATATAAATGTCTACAGAGGGGCTTATTTACCATTTTAAGTTCAAACAGTGCAGCCTACTCAGGCAGGCAGGCCTTAGGCTAGGATTTTCTGAGGATCCTCAGGTCTTGTATACAAGCATCCAACTGCTACTGAAGACTAAAGGGATTGATAAACAAAAGTCTCATTTTTTGGAAATAAGTAATGATACTGACTTTTCTCCCCTCAAAAAAGAAGAAAATGGTACTTCTTGTGTAGTTAGTGGTCTTCATGTTAATTGTTTAATGTGTCTGATGATGGGAGGAATAGAGATTTTTCCAGATAAACATACAGAGATAGGATGTAGGGAATTGTCACTTTCTGTCTACAGCAGTGATAAAATAACATTATTCTAGTGAATAAACAAGGTTGCTTGAACTCTGTACTCATCTTCTGTTCATCTGATGCAGATCCATTAAAGACTTTATCCTGACTCTGTTACACTACAAGTGAAAGGCCTGAGACTTCCACCATGGAGTGGCCGATGTTTCTGAGCAGATAAAAGGCCATGGTCAGGAAATGTTTTTAGAGGACTATGATGGAAATGTTCTGACTTTGGCTGACCACACCTCTGGTTGTGTAGGTGGCAACTAAGTTGTGGGGCACTTCTGGCCCCACAGCTCTTGGTTGCCCAGATCACTAAACTTGGTTGCTGTTGCTCCTGCTACCTACCCAGCTTATTTTTCATTGAAAACCAGCATGTGAGAAGAGGGATGAGGCATAGCCTGGTGTGATCCCAGTCACTGGGAAATGAAGAAGAAACCTGAGAATTTTCTTCCTGTGCTTTCATAGTGGTTACTCAATATCTGTTCAGGACAAAAAATGTTTGCATGGCTTCCTAAAGTGTTAAATATCCTGAAAGCTGAATATGTCATGCTAGTCTAAGGTAATTTGATATTTTGGCTGCTGTTGTAGGTGGTTTACTGGCTTAGGCAGGCAGACCTGTCTGACCTAGTGTAGACATTTTTAGTTACTCCTTTATGCAAGATACCAAAACACTGAGAAATTATCACAGGTCTGTACAGAGAATTATTATAATTATCATAGTATTAATTTTTTATGCCCTAAACTATGGATGGTCTTGTAAAGAACTCTGAAAATAAAACCCTTCATTTATTCTAATTATCCTAGAATGTGAAGTTGTACAGAGGTACCAGTGAAAGTCAGAACTTTCTGCCCTCAAAAATTTTCTTGTTTATTAGCTGGAGCAATTCCCTAAGAGCCTTGCCCAAAAAAGGGAAACTGGACTCAAGAGATATGGCAGAAAAAGCTACTTCTAACTACCCACATTGAAACAGTGACTACTCTTGAAATTCATACTCTCTATAGAGAAATGGTAGCTGTTCAACACTGATGGGAAAAAAATGAGATTTACATACAAATCAGTGTGTCTGCATAAGTTCCTTCAAAGGTTACCTCAATTAACATGAAATCATTATTCTGTCCAAACAAAAAGACTTTCTTTTTCAGGCACGTACTCCCTCCAACACCTGTCCATTCTATGCTTGTTACCACTCAGGTCAACTGGTATTTCAGCTAGGAGGGTTATTTTGGTTTAGGGCAAGGCATTCAAGTTCCCATGTCGACTTTGTTTTCTCTGTGACAGTTATTGGTAAATGACCTAGTTCATTTTGAGTCATGAGCTTTTTGAGCTCCTCTTCTGAGGAGAGGGACTGGGAGAGCAGTCAGGTGGGTGCCTAGCCACTGGTCAAGATCAACCCACTGGATCCTTAGGGCAGGTTACGTATTTGTGCAACTTTGCTTTCAGTGGAAGTGTCCAGACTGGGTTTGTTGCACCTCAGTTATACACCCCAATTCCATACCTTCAGTTAACTTAAACTGAACTGCTCTAAGCAACCCTTATTATAGAGAAAGAATGATTCTGTTCTCTGGGAGCATGAGGATGCAACCCTACTGTCCTACTGCATCCAGTATAGATAGTCTGTAAATGCATTATCCAGCCCTATTTTCCGTATGGAAATTGTTAATGGCCAAATTTCTGAAGACACATTTGTTAATTATGCATTGAATTGTTTGGACAAAGAGCTTCTAGCATGTGGGTGGTTTGTCAGCTGTTTGCTATTGGCTATGCATTGTTAACAATTGTTTCTACTTCTGCCTTATGTGCCTTACGGTGCAGGAAGAATGACACTGTTCATGAATGGCTGCCTCATATTAAGCATAATGTTTCTACTTGCTGAACAGTTGAAAACGACTTTTGACAAGATACAGGTGACTAAAAAATGACTGAATAACAATCAGAAAATAGCTACCATGCTAGTTTGTACCTGGATTTGTTGTTTACGTGTGAGTACAAAACAATCAGTGGGACAAAGTGCTTCCTCACACAGGTAAGCATTTCTCAGGTACCTGTTGCAACTTTTTTGCAACAAAAATGCAAACATTTTTGTCAAATGTTACAGCAGAAGTGAACCAGTTTTTTAGAAAACAAGTTTACTGGGACCATCATGTAATCTGTAATGCAAAGGTTGCCATATTCCTCAAGGGATTTTGATTAAAAGCTATGGGGGCAATAAATTAATTATATTTGCTGTAAGTTTGGACAATCATCTAGAAGGATTTAATTTGTTTTAAGCTTGATCAACCCAAGTACCTACATGCACTTGACCAGATCTCATCTGGTAGGGTCAATGTTTTTTCTTTGCCCTTCCAATACCACACACACAACATTTTTTTAAGTCCCAAAGCCCTTTGACATTGCATTACAATGGATCAGCCACCCCTAATGCGCTGAGCAAAATAAGGCATACTCCCCAAGAGAGGGGAAGCAGACAATCTTGCCCTGAGGCTTCCCTATTGTTATTTCATTTAGAGATACAGGCAATATCACGGTATCTGTGACAAGGGAGGAAAATATCTCAAGTCCTCCCAGCTGTCTCCTCCTTAATTCAATACTCATTGTTCAGTTGGTCCTAACTGTCCATAATGCACTGAGATTTTTCATGGGTGCTGTGCTTGAGAAATCTCCTGCCTACTTGTGATGTGCTCTTCTTCTAGTTTGAGCAATACTCCAGCTGGAAAGTACATGAGTAATCCTAGGCAGCAGACACTGTGCTACCTCATTCAGGAGAAAGCTGGTTTTTTAATTGAAGATTACCATGGTGTGTCAGGAAGCAATACTTAAATGCTTAAATTTTTCTAATTGCCTCAGCTTAGTTTCATGAAGACATGCACCACGCAAACATGTGCGTGAGAAATATCCCACAGCAGAGTAATCATTGCCTCAGGGAGCATGGACAAAAAAGAGTGTGGTGGTCAGTATGGTATCTGTGTTTGAGAAGCTTGGACTGACATTTAGGGAAAACTGTGCAGAAAGCATGGAACAAGGGTACTACACACACTCGTACACACTCTGTAGGAGATAACCTCCATGCAGTAGACACTGATCAGTAATGGTCAAGAACAGGGAATGTCTGAGAGACTGTCTAGTTCATGCACCATCTCAATTTGGCATGCTTATTGTGCCTTACTGCTCAGCAGGAATATTAAACACTTCCAGAGTTATCATCCTTTTCCACAGTAGGTATCAAAATCCTTTACTGTTTGGGATGCAGTATTATGCAAGTACAAAGAGGCTGTGCCACCGCCTCAGGTCTTGCAATGAAAGGGGTAGAACTGGAAGTAAAATTTATGTCAGCTGTCCTAAGTGCTGTGCAAGTACCATCACTGCAGACTGACTTTCACAGATGACACATCCAACAGGTGAGGGCAGAGAAATGACATAACTTGCCACATGTCACAGAGATGAGGCTTTCTCAGCCTTCATTATCTGATAAACTGCTCTGCCTCTGGAATAAGCTAAGGCTAATGAAATGGTGATGCTATCAGAAGGCAACTGAAAAGAAAAGTCTCGCTGTGATTTGCCGAAAGTTATTGCTGGCATCACGGAAATGACACTCATTAAAGTACCACTCTCCAGCAAAGAGAAGCAGGACAATCATAACACAGACTTACAACTTGCACAGAGAACTCATTGTACAGGAGATACAGGTATACTAGGAAGAAAAAAATTGATACTTAACATAGTATCAATTTAATGAGCTATTTTTATTGCAGGACTAGAATAAATGAATGCATACCTTGTTAAAAGAATCTGTGAGCACAATCCCATTTCATTTATATGTTAAAACAATGGCCTTGCTTTATAAAAGAATCTCTTTCAGTGACATCCTTGAAATCATTCACATGATTAAGATGAACAAAATTTCACTTAATATGGTCAGCTGACATCCCTGATGCGCACCACACATCACCAATTATACTGTTATGTTATCCTTATTCAACATTGCAATACTTAAAATGATATTTCATCCATTTAAGCACCAATATTGATCTCTGACAACATCAAGTATTTCCAGTTAAACAGTGTGAAAAATCACACCTTTTCATCTATGGTTTTAGTTAAATAACTCAGATGAAAATGACAAAAATAACGCTCATTCAATTTTTTCATTTCACATATGAGAATAATTGGCAGAAATCTACCTCATTCAAACAGTGATCTCCCATTGCTTTCCAACAAGATATAAATGGAAACAAATAATCTTGATCAATCTACATCTTACACATACAATAAATAGCATGTTGCAATCAGTAAGCAAACCTGTAAGGGTACAGTTTATAGCAGCAGGTCATTTGCTTGTACTGCAATTTAGATTTCAGTTTTCTCATATCTGCTTAGCAATTTTACCTGCTATGTTTCCCACAACACTGTGGTGATCCTATTGTTGAAGGCAATTTGACCATGCAGAAGCACAGTGATGTTTCTCTAATTTAACCTGCGTGCAGAAGTCCACCTTATCCTTCCTTGTGCCAGAAGGAAAGCCACAGTTGTTTGCATTGCTTACAGATTAAGGCCTTCTTATGGGTCCTCTCTGATCACTAAGTGTGACCTCCAGCAGCATATGTGATGCAGAATCCCACTTAGTTTGCAAGCCCCTGACTGTAAGCCTGAACTACTCCCTTCCCACCTGTATCCTGCTTTTCAACAGCAAAGCTGTTTGGTTTTAGTGTATGAAAGTAGATTCCTCTTATAAATTATGCTTTCCCTTCTTCTCTAAAGAGAAAATAGAAAAGAAAAAGAAAAGCTGATAGAGAAAAATTGTCTCAACAGACTGAAAGAAGGTCAGAGAAAATGTGCTGTGGAGTTACTGCTGGCCTATTCCTTCCATCCAGCTCCAGGGTAGGTTTGTCTGTAAAAGAAGGAAGAAGAATCTATTCTATCCACAGCTACATCATTACCAAAAGCACTAAGTAGTTGGAGGAATTGAAAGGTTGCATACTGGATATGGCTCAGTTGATGATTTCAAGTCCAGGCACCCCTCTGAAAATCTGCAAGGTAAGTAGGGGTTAACCATATATGACAAAGTCTAAAAAATTGTCTTGGGGACTGGGCCAAGTGGTTTGCAGTGCAGTCAGTTGGTGGGCTGAGGGTGGGAGCACAAGCCTGCCATGCAGATACTGGACAGTGGCTTTCATAAAGCACAGGAGCCAGGAAACACTGTCCTTGGTGTGGCAACACCCCCCTGCCACTCTCTGCTGCTGTCCTTTGGGAGAGTGGGGTGCTGCTCTGGCACAGCGAATGCTGAGGCAGGCAGAAGGTTAAGCCCAGAGATGCAGTGCTTCTTTGTTCCCTTAGCTGTGCAGTTGGCATGAAGTTAGTAGGACCTTGCTTATGTCTGGCAGGTGCAGTAATAGTTTACCTGCACTTTGTTCCACTTTTCAGTGAGGGAGAATGAGGCCTAAGGGAAACCTGACCCTTTCTGTACCAATCTGCCACCATTAAACCTCACATCTCTGCGCCTACAGCTGCAATAACATCACAGTCTATGGATTGAGACAGATGCTGAATTTTTTTTATCAGTAGCCATTGCAGTTAAAGTGAGAACCCTTCAGAAACATAAAAATTCTTTGACGCATGACAGTGTTTATAATGAAAAAAAAACAAGTCACTATAAATATTTAAGTGTCTTAAATAAAGATTAATTAAGGACTATGCAGGAAACTGGCTTTGCTTTTTAAGCAATAAATTTTTAATTGCAAAGTATGCATTAGTAACAAATCAGTGTTTAACAGTGATATAAAAAGAGAAATCTGAAGGTCAAGGATAAGGAACATGTATTTGTATATGTATCTGAATGTAGAACACTACTATACTTGAGCAAATATTGGAAAAATAATTAAAATATAATACAATTTTGTATAAATGATAAATTAGTTGTTTAAAATAATTAAATTAATTTAAACAATTAAATAATTAAAATAACTTATTTAATAAATTAATATTTTGACTATAATGATAAGTTTTGTTAAAGTATTTACTATCTTTTTTACTTTCATGACTTTATGCTCATATGTAAAAGCATCCCTAAAAACAATACATACTGCAAATACCTACTGAAAAATTTCATGTGGTTGACATCACTGATGAGGAAAGTACAGAACAAACAGAAAGATGCCAATTAAAAGCGATGAAAACTACTACTTTTAAATACATGGAAGAAGCCATATCTGTGGAGCATGAGCATAAGCAAAGAGCTTCAGTTTTTAGGTAATCTGGTATTAAACAGCATTGTTAGCCATCTGAAAATAGATGCCAATATTCCATGTACAATGTCATGGCCTATTTTAAGGTATTCTCAACCTGACCTAAAATAAAGGTAATTAATTACCCTCTGGTCTTTGAAGATCAACAGAAACCAGAAAGGCACCATGAGTTCCATTATTCTCAGCTACTCAGAGAACCTGTAAACACTGGCTTTGGAATGCAATGGGCAAGGCATGCTTTGGTTTGGTTTTTGCATTGTGCCTTGGTTTGTTTTGTTGACTTACACTTTCTCTGTGGAGTGAACTTATTTTATTTATTTGTGCAACTGCACATGTCAAACTTGACACATAAATGTGGATATTGCTGTCCATGTAGGTTAAAAATGCTCAGTTTTGAATGTTGGGTAATAAGCTGAAGAAGTACCAGAGTATGATCATCTGGGATTGTCTCCACCGCCTCTCCCCAGTTGTACCTACACTGGATCAAGGCATCAAGTGATGCCTTCAGCTTCCCCTGTATTTACCAAGGCTGAACACCAAGGAACATCTTCCCTGAGGAAAGTATAAAACCTTCTAAGCATTAAAAACAAATTGGGGGTAAAATAAGAATATTTTTTCAACAATTTTGAGCACTGATTTTCCTGGGAGGTGTATTGAGGTGTAGACTACATTCTCAAATGCTTATTCAGCTCTAATGGTCTTTCCTTTAACCTTTGTCAATTTGAAATGTTCATGTTCTGTGACAGGACCATTTTTCACTGCCTATAAGTTTACTTATATCCAGCACAGGCCATAGTCTTGGTTGCACTAATGAGAAACAAAGCCAAGTGAATTTGACATAATCTGTAAGAACAGACTCTATTTTACTGTAATAAACTTCCTCCATTCACTCCAATATACTTTCTTTCTCACAACATTTCAAGAAGCCACAATGCTTCTTGTTTTCCTCAATTGTAGATGTAAGATTTTGATAGAGATTAAATTTTAGGGATGCTTAACAAAAAGAGAAATTAATGGCACTGATAAATGGATCAAGATGTAATTACTATATTGATTATAGTAAAAGCTTAATCTGTCAAGACCAAGAAAGAATTATCAGAAATGCATCTTTATTAAGCTAGATTTGGAAATTCGCACCACTGTTGGCAAATAAAACCACAGTGCCTTTCAGTATTATTCACAAATATTGTTTCAGCTGCCTAATATAGTGATTTGGTACCAACATAAGTAGATTTCAAAAGAGATACAAATGCTGAGCTTCCTGCTCCACTGAGAAACACATTTTCTACCAAGGATTCCCTGCTGAAGCCATAATGTGGGCCACAGTAGCCCCGCTGAGTGCAGAATCTGGACCCACACGTGTTTTGACTACCAGAGCCATGGTCCACCCCTGCCCACATGGCTCCGAGTCACTAACTGACATTTCCCGGGATTTCAATTAGTGCTCAAATCTGGCTAACAAAATTCAAGATACAGTTTTTTCTATAAGCTTGTAATTAGTCTACAGCACAAATGAAGTGAGCACATCCTGTATTATTGATCTCTTTCTGTAATTTGAGCAATGAATGTGTTGAAGCACTGCTGTAAACAAGATGGGAAGACCACTCCTGTGCATCAGGGGTAAAACAAATAAGAAAAGACTGTAAAAAAAAAAGATGCTTTCTTGCTGAAACAGACCAAATCACAGCATGGAACTTTATTTCAGAATCCGACAGCAAAGCACTAATTTGCTTCTTTGAATGATGCAGATTCAATCAATAAATCCCCAGCTATCAGAGCAAATCCTTCAGGACAGATCAGAAAATCAGAATTCACTCTTCTTTCCACAGAACATTTGAAACATTTAACCTTTTCTATGCTGTACCTTATTTCTAAGATATTGAATCTATACCTAAGCCATGTTTTATTTTCATCATATAATTATATTGATAGTTCCATGCTCACATTCCTTAAAAAAAGAATAATTTAGCAAACAAAAAATAATCAAGCTTCAGTGAACCAGTGAAATATTTCTGCACAGCAGAGATTCTACCAGGTACTTCAAGGTACGTGCCTTGCTCACTAAGGTCAGTTTGATGCCAGTGCCAGCAAGAGATGCCCAGAGCCTGGAAAGAAATCACAAGTCAGGTCATTCTCTGTTGGTTCTGTGATACTTTTAAGTCCACCTCAGTTTCTGGAGTGACAGGACTCCAAGATAAATACAAGAAGAAAACTTTTTGTAACTAGGAACCCCTCTGAATGCAAAATTCTCACTCTGGTTAGAATGTTTACTTGCTGGGGAAAATCCAATTCAGGAGCACCAAGGCTTGCACCCAGAAGACCCTTTTTGGTTCAGATGTTAAGAGAAGATGCCACTGAACAATTAAACCTCCTGCTCTCCTCTTCCGCCCAGAGAAAAAGTAAAGGATTGGGTGGGGGAGCAAGGGAGGGAATTATAACTTCTGCAAGGGAATATCAGGGGAAAATGAACTGTCATCACACCTCTGTTCAAACAGAAAGAAATGGATTTATGTAATACACCTGAAAATTTAGAAATTAAGTAATATGTATCAGTTTAAAAAAAAACTTTTTTTTTCTGATGGCATTACCTCAACCACAAAATAGACAAAATATTAAATATTAATTTTCCAAAGAAAAATATTTTTAAGACTTCCCATTCTATTAATCACAGGAGTTACAGGAGGCCTCCTGGTGAGAATTTGCACTTCTGAAATGACTCCCTCCTCCGAGGTCATGCTGTGCCTAGCCCAGTTCGTGCAGCTGGTTAACACCCTGTCTCCCAAAGACCGCTCTTGCTGGTTGCTGCTGCAGAATTTTGCATAAATAAGACATTTGTAAGTAATCAATACAAATTGTTCCTGCATAAATGGTCATGCAGGACAGTATTTTATGTGCAGTTAAGATATTTAAGAGAACTTTTTAATGTAAGTAAGATATATAAGTAGCAATGAATTAAACAAGTGCTGGGTGGTGCCTGGATTATAGGAGGTGAGCAGAGCAGAGATTCAAGGGCTCCACACAGCTGAAAATGCTGCTGCAAGTGCCCTTACAGTGGAGACTCCTGTCACTACCAGACAAACACCAACTATTTTGCTGAGGAGATTTGATCACCTTCTATTAGATCCTCACAAATGTTTTTTTCTTCATCAATCACTTTCTCTCAATGTCTCTGGAACAGCAGGATGGAAAACAAGTGTCTATGCAAGAAAACAATGGGAAAAAGATGTAAGACTCAAAGAAGATTGCCATGTGACTTTCACTCTGCTGTAAGAAAGGCAAATTCTGTCTGGAGATACAAAACAGAAGAACAGACTGCAAGAGAAATGAAGGAATCCCTCTGCTTCTCCCAATACAGGGAGTCTCAGGTGAGGGCATAAAACTAAATCTGTTCTTCATGTGCACAACAGGCAGGACAGGAGACAATGAACATAGGCCACAACAAGGAAGATTCAGTTTAGAAACAAGGGAAAACTTTCTTTCAAGAAAAGATCTTGGGCGGTGGAGTAGTCCATTAGAAATGTTACCAAATAATCTGCAACTAACATGGGTTTCCTGATCATTTGAGTGCCTTTACCTTTACAACTTGTGAAAACCTCTGCTCTGTTCTACCTGTGATGAATTCCATGATATGCAAAAGGAAAGGAGGAGTTCAAACATATTTCTGTTACTGGTAGAGGTATAAGAGCATTAAGTTCACTGTAACTGAAACATGCTGTTATAGGAGCTTTAATACCTCGAGACACCATCTAAGTAAATAGCCATTTGCACTACCAGACACATTAGCAGATGAATAACCAATCTCATAAATGTGTAATGAATGAATAACTTGTTCCAGTCCCTGGAGGTAACACACAGACTAGATACCATAATTTTCTCCTTCAGAAGTGTCCGTTTCAAGGACAAGCCTGTGAATTTCCTGTGATATGAATCAGTACCTTCATGATGTCCTTATCTTTACGCAGGTCTGTTTGCAGTAGGAAGAACCTCTTTTGTTGAGACAGCTGCCAAATATCCTGCCCCTTGTGGAACACCCAGACACTTGTAAGCAGCAGTGGTGTGGGCTAAGGCTGACTCCCCTAGCTCCTTTCCCAAAGGGCACAGGAGCAGAGAAAACAAAGCTGCCGAGGGGAGAATAATTTGTCAGCAGAGAAGATGACAGACAGGTGCATTGTTCCCTGTTCCCAGGAAGGCTGCAGCAAAAGTGGAGCTGAAATCACACCTTTAAATATACCCTTTAACCAAATCAGCCTGCTTGCCCGTGACATAGGAGTTGCTGTCATTAACGAAGACAGAGGAACACAAGCCTCTGTATGGGACACCCCATGACGGTGAAAATCCACAGAAGGTCTATGACGTAGACGCTGCTGCCTGTGGAGCCATGGATTTACTGAAAGCACTGACTGCACAACCTGAGCCTCAGAAAGCATCTCGCACCACTGTAAGCTCTCTCTCCCCTTGAAAGTCAGTCCCTCCTGAGCCCTTCCTTACCCATCAGTTTACTGTGAGAAGGTTCAGCACCATCTCTGGCAACACATTCCCTTCCACCTGCACCACGGATTTCACTATGTCCAGTATCTCCCTCCTTCAGACCTCCCCAGGCTCATGTGAACCCACGTGAACACCATTTAAATTCCTTCCCAGAGATAAGCATCAGCCTTTCCCACACTGTTTAGAGGAATATAGCTAGCAGCTTACCTTTTTAAACACAGATTCAGCTGCTGAATTCTTCTTGAATAATTATGACCAAAATTATATATTTGACTTGCAGAAAGCCATGTGAGAGAAATCAAGTGAATCTTGTGAGTGTCCAAAAATTCTGAGTGGCTCTCAAGAAGTTACTTTTATTAGCAAGTGCACACACAACCTCCCACTCATTAAAATGAAAAAATATAAATCCCTGAAGAGTCATAAATAAACTATGTATTAAGGTTCAACACATGTAACTGTCAGGTTTCAGGAAAAATGACAGCATTCAATACAGAAAAAGACAACTACATCTTCAGCGACTGTAATCACAAATTAATTAGTTCTGATACAACTTCAGAAACATTTTAATAACTGCCATTCTAATTTATGACTTAAATGCTTTTGCTGATGGGAAACATTACACCTAAGATAGCACAATATAAAATAGCACCTATCAGCTGCTGTGTTTTCTGTGGTGGTGTCCACCCACTTTACTGAGGAAAATTACCAATGAACCTGTGTGAGAAGGAAGATGCTGCATGTGGGTATTGGTGCAAAGCCTGACAGCATCAGAACCCAATGCTCTCATGGCATGTGAGAGACTGAATTTTCAGAAGCAGAAATTGTGTTGGGGAAGGATGGATGGTTTCCTTGGTTTTGTGAGCTCAGTTTTTTACCTCCTGATCCTTTTGTATTTTTGTCTAAGTCAAAGGAAATAAGTTTACTAATGCAGGATATTTTGGGGGAAAAAAAAGTCCATTTTTTTTGTCTATTCCTTCACTAACCTGTGTCACTCACTATTCCTTGTTTGTCAGAGCTCAGCATCAACATTAGACTCCAATTCAGCGTGGCTACATCACTATCAATCACTCTTTTCTCCTTAGGAGAAAAATAGGTTTCTTGAGTACAACTGCTACCTACGTTGGTTCTTCTTATTACAGGCAGATGACAAAACACAGCAGCTGAGACTGTATGGTATAATCTGACTGACCTACATTTGAGTAAGTATCAACCTCTACGGGCTTTAAAGACATTATTTCCTACTTTCAACTCATTTCAGCATTTAAACTAAAGTTTTCCAAAAGTCTCCCTACAAATGAGGGAGATTTCATTTAACAGTCTCTGCAATCGGACAGAGGAATGACTCTCTGTGTTTATTTATAAAATATGCTACATGTTTGAGTCAAATGTCGCCTAACAACTGCACCAAATTGCATTTTTTACTCTTACACCTCATCCTGAAAAGACTAATAAAAACATGCAATTTTCTTCTGAGTAGATCCTGTTGAAGGGGTTGAAGATACTCATGTTTAGTATTTTACAGGTCTGAGAAAATTAAATGGATCATGTGGAACTGACAAACATTTTTTCTGATTGGTGTTTTAATAAAACATTATTACACCATCTCTGAACTCTTGAAGTGTATTCAGAAATAGTCAGTGAAATCTTAATCAGAATGAAATGTCATTCATCTTACATTACAACATCTTTGGGCCAAATAAATAATTGTTACAGAACATTTAGTTTAGAGGATAGATAGACAGATAAGTACATGTATGTATGTGTACAAGACAACATAATAATAACTCTAACCCATTGAAGTAGATTCTTCTTAGTACAATGATTTTTATTAAGAACATGATAGAAAGGCAACAGTGTACTAGCTAAAGGCAGACTGGCCAATCAATATTTCTATTTATTGATCTACCTATAAAATATTCTTCTGTAAAAGTATTATTAAAGCATCTCCTTCCTCTACAAAGAGAACAGTCAAGTGGAGGGAGACAAAACCACCCTGGAGATTGGTGCTGATATTACAATAATTATTCTGAGGAACAGAGGGTTTTAGACATTTCCAGTGTGTTTGCCAATTTCCAAGTGCACTGGAAAATATGCGAACAGCGGTGACAGAGAGTGCATACCTGGGCTGCAAACCAAGACAAAACAGGGTTATCTGATTTGAAGCCTAAGAGGTTCGATGGCAGCTTGTCCACTGGGTGGGCTGTGGTGAAGGTGGCCCTGGGGGTCTGCTGGGTGTATGCCCTGGTTACCAACCTGCAGCCATAACCCACAGCAGAGACTGGTTCTTGCCATTCTCTTGCCAGGCAGAACTACACATTTGCATTTTAATTAACTCAGAGCCACTGCCAATGCTAAAACCTAGAGGAACCAGGGCTGATAGTGTACATCTCCTGCAGCCCTCTGCAGTGACTCTAATAATTGCTTCACTACTGTTCTCCATTGCTGTTCATTTTTTCTTTAAATTGCTGCACCTTTATAGCTTCTCAAGACAGATTACTTTCTTGAACTCCCCTTTAGTACACATTGATCTTCTTTCTTCTGTGTGCAAGTAATAATTATGTAGCCTTCCAATAACCTTAATTAAAAAAGAGAAACCCCAAATCATACTCCACAGTGCTGATACCTTTATTCTAACCTGTATCTGCTCTTATTTTCAGTGACATTTACTACTGCTGTGAAGAGCTGCAGTTCTGTCTCTGAACCATCTTGATGTGTAAAACAGTTCTGTATAACCCTGATAATAAATTTTAAAGTTTCTGACTTCTCAAAACTATTTATTAGTTCTCAGACTCTGAGAGCCCAAAATAATATTCCAGAGCACCTTCTGTGTTCATGTATCAAGATGAGAAAGCAAAATCAGAAGACACCATTACTACCCTGACAATTACATTTACCAGGCAAGGCTGAAGAGAAGTGCATTCCCTGGAGAGACAGAATTACATGCTAAAATCACTCAAAGGGATCACCTATTACTTGATCCAAATAGGTGCTGAGAACTCATTTTATCAGCATTAACTGATCACAGCAAAAGACTCTTGGTTAAAATGATCCTTCTGGTTACAGCTCCATACACCACCATAATCCAGAGAGGCTCTCCTTAGCCCATTAACTCACATGCTGGGAGAAAAATCTCATGGTCTTGGCTCAACTCAACTTTTCAGTCACTGCTTGCCACTGTTACAGGTATTATTTAAATACCCCTCCTTCTGAACATCCAGAATCCAACTTCCAGAATCTTTTTGTAAATGAAAACCTGAAGCCCACATGGCATGCGAAAATAAACCTGTTCATGTCTCTTTAAGAACTTAGAAAGAAAATAAAGTATAAAATAATAACTCTGCTCTGTTTCTGTGTGCCACTCCAGGAGCTGATTTGGCCATTCCTTTCTCTCAGGGTGTGAAGCTGACACAGGTCCAACATGCAGCAATTGTGTTTTCCTACTGTCCCCATCCAGGAATGCATTGGGATGCACAAACAAAGCTACAAACAGCTTGGGGTGCTCTCTTTTGTTCTTTTACATATTTTTGAGGGTACTGTTGGCTGGGGTCCCTCATGCTATGCTTGTACATACTTGCACTACATAGACCACGCTCTGCCTTTCATCAAGCCTTGTTTTTCACCCTGCCTTTGACAAGCTGCATGGCAATATTCATTCAGTCTGCCCTACCATCACAGGCTGATTTGTAACCTGACTGCTCAGCTGTCAGCTCCACTGCAGGTCGTGCTTTATTTTAATAAAACTGTGGGAGAGAGACAACTTCTTTGTACAAGCATGCTGAAGGCCTGGAGCTTGCCTAACTCAATCCATTAAGGATTTATATATTAGCTGGTGTTCAATATCTATTTAAATATGAGGTGTCAATTATCTGACACAATGCTCAGAATAAATTTAATTGACTTTGGTTATTTTTTCCTTTTTGGGGTCAGTAGAACTGAATGGGGCTAACACTCTGCTACTAGAAAGGCTCCTCTACCCACTGGTGGCTGCAGAAGAGAGTACAAACCATACCAACACACAGGACTACACCCCAGCCTGTTGAGGACATTCACACTTCATATTAAAACCTAAACATTGCAAAGTATTTAATTCAAACAGGTGAACTTTAATGAGGAACAGGAAGTTATCACAGCTAATCTTGATGGATTAACTTTTTTTTTCTCAGAATTCCAAACAATTCATATACAACACCCAAATGCTTTAAAATGGCTTGCACATCCTCAAAAAATAAGGCACCTGGGTTTGTCACTCCTAGAACTACACTAAACACACCACTTGCATTTCTCAAAAGGAAAATGTGAGCTTGTGGGTTAAAAAAGGATAAGCCTTCCTTGAATGGGAATTGAGGAATGCAGAATCTTTGCAAAATTTAATTTATAAAGTAAAACAAGTATAACTAAATATATAGGAGACAACTACTATTAGATTCCCAGGGCAGCAACATTACTGGTTCTGACAAGGTGAATTTATCCAAGCTTTCACAAACAATATGTCAGATTTACCTCAAAGCATGCTTATATTTTTCTGCTCCATCTTTTCAATCTGATGACATTTCACAGACTCCTGTGCCATTAGCAAATAGGTTGCTACTTTTAAAAAATGGCTTTGTCAAGCTCAGAATTTAACAGAGAAATACAATTCTGATTCGGACACCTGTGTTTCAATTCACTATCAATCATCATGTTAATTATTGCTCAGGAGGTAAAGGTAAACCAAAATGCAAAATATCCTGGAACACTTTTGCACTCTTAATGTCCTGTTTTGCCTCATTGGTATAATCCACAGAAGAATAAGAAAAACGCTAAAGTTCTTTCCATTATAGAAAATAAATTTGTTCAATAAAAACTTCCTTGCAGGTTTTTTTTAACTCCATAAATGTTTCTGAATGACGTTTTGGTCTGATTGATGTTTTCTGTTGACTTGCATAAAGCTGCAAATCATTGCTTATCTTCTGCTTGCAACAGGATATATATACAGAATACATATAACAGGGTATTTTATGAATTTCATCTATCTGGAAGAATAGCTGCTTTTTAAAAGGTAAGAAGTAAGATACAGGTGTGATTCTGCAGCCCCGGCCTTGTGTTCCATTGTCTTAGACAGACTTAATATAGATAAAAATTCCAAGGAATTATATACAGCCATTAATTTCCTTCAAGAAAGATTTTTGCCTTTTTAACACCTTTTCAGGAATTATATATAGCCAATAACAAGAGTTTTTGCTCAATTTAAAATTATTTTAATTTGCTTGAATTTCTATGATAAATAAACACAAGAAAATAACTGAAATAAACATGTTTCAAACCTCACTAGGGAGGAGTTGATTTACTGTCAAGAACTGCTTTCTGTGTCCTGCACTGCCCCTTGCTGGAGCACCTCACAAATATGGCAATATAAACTCTAATAGCAATAATAATCAAAATGTTTCATTTGTTTCTGAGCTATGAAATAATTTTAAGATACAATGATTGCACAATTTATAATGTCGCTTAATCAACAGTTTATTGTCACACGTGGACTCCTTTTCTGTAAAACTATTGACCATTCCCGCTTGCAAAGACTAATTTTGTTCCATACAGAGCTGATGAACATGGTTAGCATTTTGTTTGATTGCTTTCTCATAAACAATTGCTATTGAAAGAAGCAAATAATAAAATAAAATACACCGAAATATTGCTGCTTTATTGCTAATGAAAAGTGGCAAGGCAACCAAGGCAGGCAGATGCTTTCCTAAAAGACATAACATGCCTAAGATGTACAGTAAATGTGAACATGATCCATATATAGAAATGAGAGTAAGGAAAAGAAAATAGTAGTATCTCTTACCTGTGAAACTTCCCTAGCATTTCCTGTTATCCTTCAGAAAAACATCTGAAGATCTGGTGTTCCCTTTGTGTTATTGGTCATAGATCTATTCATTCATTCTCACAACTATTACAAGCTTGACAAAATAAATACACTCGAGTACCTCTACTTACAACTGCATTTTCCAACTTTATGGTTCTGGTCATTGTTTGATTTCTTTGAAGTTTTCCATCATGGATGCTATTCAACCTCAAAACAAGAACATGTTTTCACAAAACTTTGGAAGGTCATTTGTATAACTGTGTATGTAGAAAAATTGGATTACATGTCAGAAGCTCAATGAAAGCCTTCCTGCATTAAAGTAAATCCTACCACAACACAACTTCTAACAAAATGGTTTGTAATATTCCTCATCTACTCATAATTTTTTCAGTTGTGCTGGTATTTTTAATTGGATCCTAACTTCATATATATTAGCTTTGAAGAAAGCTCTTCTTTTATGCCAGATTTATGTAAGCCTGATGCAAGTTACTCTATCCTTGCCTTTCAGTGGGAACAATCCTTTTTTGGTGAATGAAGCCAAGGATTGACCTTCCTTGAGCTCTCTCTCTGAAACTACACATTCCTGTTTGTCAACAAATAGTATAGCATGCTATTGTACATTTGGTCTATGAACTGGACTGAATGACATCACTCCCCTGAAAGATGGGGGCAGTGGAAGGGTCGAAACATCTAGACTACACTTGAAATATTGCCTTCAATTTTAAAATGCACAGGAGAAAGAAATAAAGAGCCAAAGGCAGCTAGATACTTAAATGCCTTTAAGAACTTGGAGAGAAAGCCTGAGGGGAGAGCCAAGCCCTGGCCATACTGAAAGCAGAGCACCTTCTGACTTTCTCAAATCTTTGATTTCACCCTCAGACCAATAAAGCAACTTGGGCATTTGGCCCAAAATATAAAGGGGCCAAGTGGCAAGAACAGGAATTAAACTGTACCTCTTAAATAATTCTCCATGCTAACAGATTTATGGGTGGTAAGAATACTATGGGAACCTTAGAAATTACTAAAAAATATGAGGCAATATTGGAAAAGAGCACCACCAGGCACCTGCATCTCTTTCAGAACTTAGAAAGAAAATAAAGTATTAAATATTAACTGTGGTCTGTTTCTGTGTGCCATTCTAGGTGCTGATTTAGCCACTCCTCTCTTGGGGTGTGAGACTGACAGGGTTTCAAACACACAGCAATTGTGTTTTCCTACTATCCCCATCCAGGAACACATTAGGATGCATGAACAAAGCTACAAACAGTTTAGGGTGCACTCTTCTCTTAGCTCACACATTTCCTGTTACTTGAGGGAAGCTCAATGTGGCTATTTAAAATGTCAACTTGCTGCCACAGCTGATTACACATCTCTAGAACGGAGCGTCATCAAAGAAAAAAAAATCCATACGTTGTTCAGAGTGGAGAGCTCTATGTGAAAGCTAAATTTAAGCCTGCCAAACACACCAAGCCCCTTTCCAGGAAGCCTGCAGAAGAGCAGTACTGTGAATAAGAATCTGGATCCTACCATGAACACAGCATGACAAAAAGGATGACAATAAGTCTCAAGGGTAAGATGGTGTCGCTGTGTTTCATCTGTATAAAATGAGGCAGCCCAACTCCCAATTTACTCATAAGACTTGACTGAGGGGGATGGAAGTACAATATATTATTTCTGTATTTGGCACCAGTGAAACTGTGGCTGGAACTCTGTGCCTGTTTCAAGCATCCAAATTTCAAGAAGGATGCTGAGAAATTGGACAAGGTTTATAACAGAGTCTAGGGAATAATTAAAGAATTAGAAGACATGCCTTCTAGGGAAAGACTCCAGAAGGTTAATCTACTTAGCTCATCAAAGAGAAGGTTAAGGGTTGGGTATTAATCATAGTCTCACATCTAATACGAGAAGCAGAAGTTTGACAGTTAGAGAGTTTATCTTCTGCCTAATTATCGGAGATCCAACGGTTGAAAGCTGAATATAAATACATTCAGATTCAGAAAAGACAGAAGGCAGGTTTGTTCACTAATGTATTTAATTTTAACCCGTAAGGGTAATAAACTACTGAAAAAAGAAAAAAAGCAAAAAAAAGCATGCAACATTTTGCCATTAATGTCATATCAGGACTGAAGCTTTTCTAAAACAACTACATTGCAGTTCAAATACAGCTATTGGATACAGGTTATGCTTTTTTACTGAAAGATATAAATAACACAGATTGAACTTAGAGAAACAACGTAATCAGCATATTGTATTAAAGAGAATTGCCATGATTTTTGAAAGTCCTTCAATTCAAAACTAGTTCTGCCTAAACCTGAATTAAAAAAGATGTCTACAGAAAACTGAATCACTTAAAGGACATAACTAGCAGCAACTTGTAGGTAGAATTTAATATGTGAATTTAGCCAGCTGCAAAAAGCATACACAATATCTACTTCATTAAGGGCTCTATTCTGAGAGACTGTTTTGCCACAGTGCTCCCCAAATCATTCCTAGTTATTGATTTGCAATGTCCAAGTGGATGAATGTGACTCTGATAAGGATGATGATAAGGATGAATGCTTCAAAGTTGAATGATTGTCCATAGCTGTCTGACAGATAAGCTTCGGAACATGTCTGACATTACTGGGAAAATACAACATAAAAATTGAACAGCTATTGCTCCTAAACTAAAACTCCTTTGTATGTGCCTTCACCTTCACTAATTGCCTGCAGGCCTAATTTTCACAAATAAAAAAGTGTATTCTTTACATCATACTAGCTAGTAGACAACTTTTTGGTAGACCAAAGAAAACATTACAGTGACCTGACAGTCCTTAATATTAACCTGGAGGTATGCCAAAATCTGCCTATTTCTTATTCAGATTGACTTTTATTATCTGCTTATCAGAACCTGAAAGTATTGACTGTAGAACTGTCCATTCCTTTTGTGTGTCAGGGCTGGAAAAATGGTTGTCAGTCAGGAGTCAGATTCATACTGTTGTCTTGATACACAAAAAGTGGATTTTATTAGAGAGAGCCTAGCACTTTCTTCATTCATTGAGTGATTTGGCTTCACAATTTCTTGCCCTGGGAAAATAATCTAAAAAACACATTACAAATACATTATGTCTCATTTTGACATGCATATGTTCTTGAATGCTTACAATATTTTCAGTATTCTCTTACAGTTAAAGGTGAGAGCAAGATTCTTTTGTCCTGAGGGCCGGGATCACAGGACTACCAAGCAGAAAGGTGCCTTGAGTAGCAGGACAACAACATCCCAACCCAGCACTGCCTAGGGCTGATGCCCCATTTGAGTCTCTGCAGTCTTTCCCAAAGGAAAGGGCGTGGACATGTTGCCCTAGGGCTCAGAAGAGGTTCATGGAGCAGCTCCGTGCCTCAGGCAAGCTTGCAGAGATGGGTATGACTGTGTGCAGTGTCAACAAGCTCAGCACTAACCCATGAAATGCTTGTTGTCCAAAGCATCCAGACAGATCTAAACCAGCTGCACACCTAAAACATGTCCATGCTGGGACAGGTTTTTTTTCCCCCCTTTTTGACATATTGAGTTTCTTTTTATCCTATTGCTGTCTATTAATTTGACGTTTTAAGAAAAGTTTAGTACTAAATCCCTTTGTTTTTCCACGTACTAATAGGCTAGTTGTATCCACAAAGACATGAAAGCAGCCAATACTTTCTGAGCAATCTGCATCACTCCAGGTTAGTAAAATAATACACAGGTTACTACAGAGCTTAGGGAATGAAACATTGATCCTAGGCAGTAGCACTAAGAGCTTTACAGGTTTAATGTTTTACAGCTGTGGAGGTGTATGTTTGTGTATTCCTAAACTGCTTATATCAGTGGGATGCAATACTATAAGCCTTGAGGATCAAGCTTATTTTTAAAAGTTCAGGGGACAATAACAAATGCTGACACAGATTCTCTGTATTATTCTAAGCTGTATTTTTGAAAGTGTATGGTGAATTCAGAATATTTTTACATTACATAGACTGTCACAGATTTTTTCTTCCAGATAATCTTGGGGCAAATGCTTACATTTTCCTGTTATGACATATTTTGCTATTTTTCCCCCCTATCAATTATTGTGTGTACAACATAGCTCCCCAACATCATGGCAAGGTAAAAAACACAACTTACCAAAAGTCAGAAACCCTTTTCTGATGTTTTTTTTTCATAGAGGGATGCATACTGTGCAAAGGGTGAAGTCGCAAGATCTGTCTAAGCAGATTTTACTGAGTTATTTTTGTGCCATTACAGTGAACTGAACTGGTTTGCTGTAGATGGCACTCAAGCTGGCACAAGGTGGGTGGTGTGAGCAAGACATTAGGCTTTGGAGGGCAAGAATTGAAGCTCTGCATCTAGACACTAACAAACCAGATCAAGTCTTGCCCTGAAACTCAGTCTAGAGGAGGTTTTTTTCTGCTGTTTAAAGTAACTGAGTCACGGAGGAGTCCTCCTGAACAATTCAAGAAACACCAGAGGCAAACCAAGGGAATACATTCGTATCAGAGGTACTATGTGGCAGAGCCATAACATAAGAATATAGATGGATAGACAGGTAAAGAGAAATAATAATTTCATTGCAAGATTATTTTTAGAGGTTTCTCTTTAGCCCTACCTAACAATAGAAACCAGAGAATCCCATTAAGGAACAGCATCACTAATGCACACAGAGACTTCTTTCTGTAGAAGGAAAATGTGAAGTCAGCATGAATTTGGGCATAAGGATGAAAATGCGTGACTGGGTGACACTGCACACATTGCTACACAGCAAAGAGCCACATAAGTCTTATGTGACAAAAAGTCACATAAGAAGCAACAACATAAGTCTTACATTCTTTCCCTACCAAGTTACATAAATATGCAGATTTAACAGCAAATTGTTGATTATTAATCATTTGTAGTGGAGATACTACAACTAGTATCCTCAAACTTATGCTTTGAGCACTATGATTTTTAGATAAGTCAATAAAAAGTCTACATACCAATTTTTGTGCCAAGAGGGGCAAGCTCCTTATATGTACACCAGCATACCATACTAGAAACTTGTTAAAACCAACATCTCACAAATAGTATGCTCACAGGAAACCTCATTACAGAGAGTAACCTAGCTACTACTACCTAGCAAAAAATGTACCTGAAAATACACTGTGAAGAAGATGAATATTGATATCCTGCATGTAAATCTAATGGGAAAAACTGTCAAAGGTTCGAAATTTCAGTAATACCTCTGTTAGCCGAGTTAATTGGAAGTCTTACCTATAACCTTTTCTGAATATTTCCTCTTCTTGCAATAATCTGTTATTTCCTTGCTTGTTAATGGAACATCAGGTAGAAATTTCCCAAGTGACAGCCTGCTCTGCAGGCTGGCTTATAAACAGAGACGAGTACATTATAGCCATCCTCTGTTAAAGCTATTGTTCTGGGGATATAATTTGCAATCTTCCTAACCAACTTGAAATAACCTCAAATACACTGTTTTGCTATTAGAAAGGCAGAAAAACAGCACATCAATTTGTTGACTTTTTTTCTTTGAAGGAATACTTGGATACTACAAAGGCTTATTTCAATTTTTCTAAAACTTCAATAATCTAAAAAACTAACACCTGGAGATACTGTGCTGTAGAGCTATAACTAAAGGGAATAGAATGATATTGTGGTAGAGGGAAAACACACTGGTTGACAGTAAAAATTATGTCATTGGGAGATTTTATCTGTAAGGTTTCCATTCATCCCTACACAGGAATAAAAAGTAGAAAAGATTGTAAAGGGAGAGCATACAGTAATACATATTAAGGCTAGACCGCTACAGTCCATTTTTTAAATTTTTATTTTAATTAAATTGGGTAGAGTATGTATATGCATATATATTAGCTTTCAATATATTAATGTTTGTTTTCCCTACTTTTTTGGCATAGAAGTTAATTTTAAAAATAAGAAATATGACAGGATGTTTTTCTTTAATTTAAAAGAAGATCTTATGTCTTTTTCAGACATCTTACTCTATTTGGGTCTTCAGCTCACAGTAGGAGTTTCTTTAGCCCCCCATTACATGATTAAACATAGGTATAACAGGATCTCTGCTTCACAAGAGGAGAGGGAACACAACACAGGAACACACAGCAATCTCAGCGCAGCATTATAATCCTCGTGGAGCAGGCATATCAAGCTTCTTTGTTGCAAGTCAGTTTTGGTCCCAATTCTCTTATGTTTAAGGTGAAACTTGTAAAACAAATTGAAGCATTCCCATCTAAACTACGTATCTCATGATTTATCATTAGAGCTTATACCACTAATGTATACATCTTTAACGGCCAGGAATGATGGCAAACCTGCATTACCTGTCGTGCATTCTTGTTTGCTATTTAAACTTTTCCTATGTTTCCCTTCCTAGACCTAACCCTAACCCTTTCAATTTCTTAGGTTATAATATTAATATTCTTTTAATAAAGCTTGTCTGTGTGAATTAAATTGTACTTGAGTTCTGAGGGATTCAGATACTCTATTATTTTGTCCTATTTTTTTTCTCCAGATTACTTATTTTTCCTGAAAATAAAAGGCTTCAGCAAGAAGGTGTTGCCACTAGCTCTCAGCTGCATGAAGAAAAGATGTCAGAGCAGCACTTGGAGCATCCAATTTAGATAAGGGTAAGTTCTATTTAGAAAATTTTAGAGAATGCTGGGATAAGAAGGTTATCTGCTGACCAGCTGAATGACAGTCAAGAAAATGTAAGCATCCTTCACAAACGATGGTTGTATCAGAGAGTGAGCATTAACAAAATGAATAAGAACCTCCTATTCAGAATCATTTACAAAGTTATTGTACCAGATAAGAAAGAGCTAGAGTTCAGGAGACTATCTCTTATAAAACATGATTTGATTCCATAATCTTAGGAGTGATGAATATTTACTCTTGAGCTCTTGAATGTATCTGAAGATTTACATACATTTATTCCAATAATTTAAGATTTGACAAAATACTGATACAGCTTGTAATCCTTCCCTCGTGGAGTCACAGCTGAACTGGCAAAGCAACTTCTACAAGTAGAGCTGACAGTCAATACATCAAATAACATAAAAGAAATAATGGAATAATTTGTTTTAATGCTGGAATCACTGCTGCATACCAGGGCTCCTGCTCCTGGGGAAATGACCAACCAGAAGCCTCCTCCTCTGCTCCTTGTGTTCTTGCTGGGTGGCCCTCGTAAAACCCTAACACAGATAGGAGGTCTCAGCACAAGGGGAAAGCACCAGTATGAGTTCCCATTGGATCTTCTCCCAGGATGCAAGCACCTGAGGGGCTGCACTCTTCGAGGAGTATCTCTGTTGATTGATAAGTTATCAGGAACTTACCAAGTATCCCATTTACAAAACAAGGATAAATGAGAAAGGTAACTGTAAATGATCAAAAGGATGGAAAAGTATCTGGCTATTCTAAAACCAGAGAGCAAAGAAACTGAACTTAGTGACACTCCCACTGCCCTCTACAATGCGGGATGCAGCATGACTTGCAAATTCCCCCTTCTAAGACTACCCTTTCTTCTTTGATTATGGTGATTGTTGGAATGTATGGATATCATAAAAAAAACCCAAACCCAGTATATGATATCTAATTTACAGAGAAAAAAAAATCCTTAAATAAAAATTACATTCTTATCTCTTATTCCAAACTGGACATTTTACCAGATAATATGATTTACACTTAGATTTTCTTAGCTCCTCTTTGAGAAGGAGATATGTGTCCAACTCTGCTCCAGATATAGTGCATTTCTTGTAGACCTCTATGGCCAAAAATGATCAGTATCTTGGTAGTTTTATCATCTATGCAATAAAAAAACTGCAGGCTTGCTTTGCAAACCAGCGGCTTACTTGGAGCCCCCCTCATCTGTGTCACCATTTCTGAAGAGCTCAATTTCTTCCAAGCAGAGGAGCCTCTTCTTTCTTCTCTAAATACTATTTCCCTTTCTTCTGTGTTTTATAGCATTGGGGTTTTCTGCCTCCTGATTACTGATTTTGCTGTAACACTTCACAAAATGTGAATAGTGTTTGTGGGCATAAGAAGTGCTAACATTTCAGTATATACATTTTAGCAAATGTTACCTTCAATAAGCATGCTTCATTGATGACAGCAACAGTGTGTTTGTGTGAAACTAATCTTCTGGAAAAAAGAAATTGAGCTCTTGGTAAGATAATTTCCATCTAATATTTTAGACCTGCGATGAAGATGTCTACAGTTTGCACTTTCTTTAGAGTCAATAAAGAGAAATAAAAATTTGGATGATATGATTTATGTGAGCATTGTTAAACATGTAATTTAGAATGGACTCGTACATCCTACAAGTGCTTATTATTTTCTATGAACTAAAAAAGTGCTAAGTGAGAAGCTTGGCTACATCAACATTTACATTGTAAACATTTATTTTGACATTGTGAATCTCACCTTCTCTAAAGCAGAACAATAAAAGGGAAAAAAGAAAAGAAAAAAGCAACCCATGGAGCAAATCTGATTGCAACAACTGTGTCATGAAGAGCTGGAAAGTTGTTAAATTCCTTGAAGTTCTCTGGCTGTGCTGCACAATTTCATAATTTGAATCTTCCTTCCATCTACAACTGGATGCTGTTGATTTAATTTCACACAGATACTAATTCATTAACAAATCAATTTAATCAACTAAGCACAATCAATGCAACTCCAACTACAAATTTGATTTTTTGATTGTACTAGTCTCTTGTAATCAGTTTTATAAAAGAAAAAAGTTTACAGGTTAATTGATTTTTATCCTCCTGGCTTGCTAAATTTCCATAAAATGCTAAAAAAGAACACTGAGACCTTCTGCCCCCCAAAAGAAACACAAGCTGTAGCTCTGCAAGAATAGATATAAAGCAACTGAACCTTTTGCCTCTTTGCCATGCCTCCAACTTACAACAGTCACCCGCAGAAGATCAATAAGTTAAAGCACTCTGAAATGATAATGAGATTCTCCCACCAGCCAGCGGGAACTCTTATAGGAGAGGTGAAATATGATACAGAAGTACTTGTCTTGGAAAGAGAAGGAAAACACCTGTTTGAAAGATGTGGCACAGAAATCCATCTTGTATTTCAAATGGAAAATGCAAAACAAATTTGAAAATCAGAGCACTGGAGCCCTTCCTTCTTCCAGACTGGAAAAAGATACTGGTAAATTATTTATCCTAGAGTTTCATGCCCTCAGTTTCCACTATTCCAAATTACAGGAGTTGTTTTCCTTCCTGGACAACAACTCATGAGAAGGGGAAGATCTGAAATGGACAACAGACAATGGTTTAAGGAGGTCTTTTGTCTATGATTGCCAGGTTAAGATCATCTAGTTTCATATGTCCTAAAGTACAGAAAAAAAAAGCCCAAACTTGATTGAAAAAAAAATAATCAACCAAACTTGATTCCTTAAAAAATGGGGAGAAATTTGAGCCTTCCAGAGGAGCAAGCACTGCTACAAAAAGATAGTGAGAACAAGGCACTTGAGATCTTACATTGCCAGGATGGTTCCACCTATGTTTATGGTCCCTCCAGCATCAAGATATTCAAGGTGAGAGATGTAAAAAGTGCACTTGTGGGCAGTGGTTGCAGTACCAGCTTCTTGATACATGATGGATCCATTTAGTGAACAATTATCAATGGTGGGCTGTCAGCTGTACATGAAGAATTTCAAAATGTATTGAAGTTGTCATATGATCCAAACTGGATGTTCAGCTGCAATTTAAACACTATTTTCTCTGCACTGGGGACAGAAATCTGTGGAACTGGTTGCTTTATGTAGTGGGTTGACCCTGGCTGGATGTCAGGCACCCAGCAAAAGCCGCTCTATCAATCCCCTCTAACCAGTGGAGAGTGAAGAGAAAATATAACAAAAGGTTCATGAGTTGAAATAAAGACAAGGAGAGATCACACACCAAATCTGGTCATGGGCAAGACAGGCTTGAATTGGGAATAGTAACTGAATTTATTATTAACAAAATCAGAGCAGGATAATAAGAAGCAAAATAAATCTTAAAGACACCTTCCTCCACTCCTCCCTCCCAGCTCTACCTCCTCCCCTGCAATGATGCAGGAAGAGGGGGAATGGAGATTTTGGTCAGTTCATCACACATTGTTTCTCCTGCTTCTCAGGGAGAGGAGTCCTTCCCCTGCTCTAATATGGGGTCCCTCCCATGTTGAGATCCCTCCCTCCGTGAGCATCTCCAATGCGAGTCCATCCCATGGGTGACAGTTCACTAACTGCTCCAACGTTGGTCACTTTTTTGTGGGGTGCAGTCCTTCAGGCACAGCCTGCTCCAGCATGGGACCCCCACGGGATCACAAGTCCTACCAGGAAACCTGCTCCAATGTGGGCTCCTCTCTCCATGGGTCTGCAGGTCCCTGCCAGGACCCTGCCCAACACAGGTCTCCCACAGGGTCACAGTGTCATTTTTGGCACCCTCCTACTCCAGCACAGGGCTCCTCCACAGGCTGCAGGTGGATCTCTGCATCCCTGTGGATCTCCACGGGCTGCAGGGGCACAGCTGCCTCACCGTGATCTTCACCATGGACTTCAGGGGAATCTCTGCTCTGGCGTCTGCAGTGCTTCCTCCCCTTCCTTCTCCACTGACCTTGCTGTCTGCAGAGCTATTTCTCTCATATGTTCTCACCCCGCTCTTCTCTGGCTGCAATTACTTCTGCACAGTAACTTTTTTTCCCTCTTCAATCTGTTATCACAGAGGTGTTACCGCCATTTCTCAGTGGCCCAGCCTTGGCCAGCTGCACTGGCCAGCTGCACTGGCCAGCTGCACACAGTCCAGCTTTGGGGCTACCACAGGTTGACTCTGCCAGACATGGGGGAAGCTTCTGGCAGCTTCTCACAGAAGCCACCCCTGTAGCGCCCCCCTACCAAAACCTGGCCACACAGGCCCAATACACCATATCACTGCCAAAAGCTAGCAGATGTTTTCGTAGAACGCATCAACCAAAATAGTTATTTTATCCTCTTAAACAAGGTTGTAATACTGATAGAACCAGTCCAATACCTAACTAAGCATAAACTAGAGGAATTAAATCAGGAAGTGGCCAATGATAAAGTTTTTGTCAGTGTGCTAACTCCATAGCTATAAACAGTAAGACAGAATTTGAGGGAAATTGTAATTTTTCCAATTTTCATTCTTGTGAGTAAGGACATCAAAGCTAATGCAGAGTAGAAAGGTAATCTCACACACTGGAAGTGATATGTAAATATGGCATCATCCAAAGATCCACCAACACTTCATAGGCTCAAATACTACTTCCAGCAAAGCCAGGTCCAAGTGGAAATATTTCCTTTGTGCTACATCTGATCTGCACATGCATAGCTGACCAAGGCTCAGCTCTGAATATCTGTGATACATGATCAGCATGTAAGGCACTTATACACATAATTGATGGTTATACTTGTTAAAGTAGTTTGATCGATGGAGCAGGATATATCAGTATGAAATTGCTGAAATAACCAGCACTGGACCTTAATGGGGTGGGGAACATACTGTGTTGGAAGCAGCGACAATAGGAAAAACCGGCCGACCGTAGTATTAATTTTGTCTGTATTTTCTTTCTCCTAGATTTGCTACACTCACACAGAACTGTCCTAGTTTTTTAAAAGGATATGAAATACAACTGTGGTTACTTAATTTCTGAAAACAATACAAAAGAAAAGAGAAAACAAAGAAATGAAAGGCTAAATCACTAGCTGGATTAAAGCAAACTGTGGTCCCCATGTAGTCCCAAGCAGAGGCACGGATCATCGGTATTTTGGAAAGAAGGAAATTACTTCTGACCTTTCACACAAGATAGTCTGGGTATCTGGTCATTATAAAAAGAAGCTTATGATCCTCTCTGATCTGAACTGATGTGGAAACTTGGCCTGCCTTGAATTAGGTCAAACATGGAAATTCAACAAGGGAGGTTCCCTTCTGTCCTTTTTACAGGTTCTTTTGAATCTAATTTATAAAGCAGTGCCCTTAATCTGCTTGTAAACTTGTTTTTAACTGTCAGAGTTGTGTAACTATCAAGGAAAACTGTATACATTTCAAACAACTGCCTGAGTATTTACTCTAGAGATATGACTGCATCTAAAAAAGGTATCTCATCTTCACAGGAAAATATTTTCAATTTTTATAATTTCACAAATGATTTTTAAAGAGAATTTAAATCTTCAACTACTACTCCTCAGTAGCCACTGAGAGAAAGAAATGGAAAGCAACACTCTGTCCTTCAGTGCCTCAGCAGTGCCCTTGTTTATTTTTGTAGCAGTAGCTAATATCTCACTTACTGGTTCCTCCTTTGTGTCATACACCTGTCTGTCTTTTGTCACTTCTGTGACAGCCATTCTGTTATTTAAGCATATCGTTCCCTTGCATCTGATATAATCACAAGCCTATCTGCAAAGCTGAGGCTGTGCCTTCTAAATTTTACTTGAGCAAAACTTCTATGAACTTCAGTGAGGGGATGGAATCCCATTTGTTAAATTTCCAAGTGTAAATGCCCTAAGCAAAAAGATGAAACATGCAAATTTCAGTGGGAACATCCTTACCAAGATCTGCCTTTGGCCACAGACAGAGACAATTCCTCTGTTGGAGTAGTTTCTACCATCTCAGAGAATCCGAAAAGTTCCAAGCCAGCAGAAGCACGCTGGTGGGACAGTTAAAACCCCCTGGATGCTTCTCGTATGGTTTGTCCCAAAATCATGGTAACCTTTGCATGTTAATCCCTCTGTGTTGGCTGGTTTCAACATGATCCCTCGCTCCTCCCCTCCCTTCTCCCCATTGGATTGTTGTATCTCCCCGCCCTCTCTCCAACCCTATTGGCCCAAAAGGCTATATCCCTGGGCTCCCAGCCCCCCCAATTCTTCGGACCTGTTCGAGAGTAAAACCCTCAGAATTTTATGCGATTGAGCCCTCTGACATTCACCATCCTGAGGACGAGTGAGCTATCTGGCTCTCGGGTGTGTGTGTTTGTGCTTTCCAACAGCACGGGTGAGAAAAAAGGTCTCCTTGCGCAGTACCAGACTGTGCTGGCCGGAGTGGTCCGATATCAGAGACCCGCTCGGAATACGCAGGGACCTATTCCACCCCACCATTGCCTGGATGCGGCATTCCTCTTCCAGCCTGTGAAGAGGGCTGGGGAGTACGTGGAGACATGACTTTTTTTCACGGCAGAGTTAACTCCAGTTAATATTTGTGCGGTTGAAAACTCAGGTGCCATGCGTGAAAAAAATATCCTCAAAAACTGGTAACTCTCATTCAAGAATAGTTACGCTTTCAACAGGAGTTATCTGAGCCAACAGTGGAAATCAGTTCAGGAAACTGATTTCCTGAGCTGATCAGCTCAGCTACTCTGCATGGCTATGGTGTTAATTTCCAGAGTGGCTTTCCTCATTCAAGCCACATTAACTTGAGGGGCATTAGCTTGAGTGTATGCAATTTAAACTATTTCTTTAGTAAGGACAAGTTCTATCAAGTAGATTTTAGCATAACCTTACAACCTTTTTGCCTGTAGTTCCTTATCAGGAATTAATTTTAAAATAAGAACTTTTCCTCTACTCCAAATGGAGTGTTGCCCTGGAAAAAGCAACCAACCATTTGCCAGGTATTTTAGCATGCTGGACTTGCTGCTCCCACCCAGGTCAAAACAGAACCACGTCAGAGTAATGTTTATTTCACTTGTTGTTCTATGCACTTTGACCTCCAGGTTTTGTCATTTTTACCAGTAGGTCCTATTATCATGAGTGGTTTTTGCTAGCCAGTCTAAATCCTTGGCAGCCTGTCCCCTCAGCCTGACTGAAGCAATCAATCTGCCAGAAAATCACAGCAGTATCATGAGCTATGAATATTTTATAGTTTACTTACTCTAATTGCCCAAGCACTAAGGTCATGCTGGTCACACCTGTTAGGATATTTTGTCCCCTGCGAAGCTGAAAAGCAGGTCAAACCCCAGAATAGTCTCATATTATGGTTAAAGAAATATGACTAGGACTAAGAAACAGATGAATTGATGAGCTTCTTCAGACCACAGGGCTATCAAAACACTTTCATGATGCCTGACCTCTTTTCACCCTGCCCAGTCATCTGTCAGGTGCTTTGTAAATGTGCTCTGGGTCTGGAGCCACGCAGTGACCATTTCATTGGTTTGTACAGTGTGTTCTGTGGTACATACTGAAGTGGCAGCCTGATAATTAACCTCTGCTTCAACATGGGATGCTTTTAGGTTCAAAGTCAAGCTCCTCTCAAGAGAAATTTAAACCATAATAAAAATTCACTGTAGCAGTTTCTTTTTTAGGATTTTTGCATCACAGGACCTGATTTGCATACCAGCCTCTGGAACACCAGACAGCTCCAGTACACTTACTGAAAATGTAAATGTAAAGGTTGTCTTGCATTGAATTTTCCTGCATTCAGGTTATTTGAAGAAATAACCTTCGCTGTATGACAGTTCCACATTCAACATGTTCTATGCAGTTGGCAAAGTTATATTCTTCCCTCTTTCTAGTGAGGTTGACATAGATGTTGCATAGACTTAAAGCGCAAAATGTGTGGAGCATGCAAGTATAATAAAGATTCTCAAGAAACCTTTGAAGAATTCTACTTCAGTAGGGCATCCCCCTGAATGCAAGCAGAAGTATGGTGTATTAGGCACATTAGGGAAAAGAGAGATGCTCAAGGAAGAGATCAAAAACTGTCTTTTCTACCATGACAGGGAAATTAACTTGATTCTGGTCCTCTTTTCCTAAGACATGATACACAGAACTGGAAAATGTAAATGGCTTTGTTTCAACACTGTGTCTGGGCTTACTGTTTAAAGACAAGAATACTTTCACAGGTACACTTGAGTTACACCACAGTTCCAGCAAGAAACACATGATGTTTGCAGCATGTACTGCTGTGGGAATGCAGCAAGTGATTAGAGATACAAGCAACCCCATCTTTCAGTGCAGGCCACTCTGGTATTCCACAGGCTGTGATAAGAGCTGCTGGGTAGAGGCCAGCTTTGGATGTGTAGCAGTGCTCTAAGCACTAAAAGCAGTTGGGAGCCCTGTTATGAACCTTTGGAATGTGGTAAAATGAACCTTTGTTGTGGTAAAATAAGATTATGGCCCACAGATTCAGAACAGACATGATATTCCTGCCAGAAACAGGAAACAATGACTGTGGTAGCATTCGTGTTCAAGAACAGGCAGTTCTCAGCTCTCATGCATATTGACAATTGGCAGGAATCCCTGAAAAAGAACGTTTGCTAATCGCTTCTGTCCAGGTCTAACCATATTTAGCACAGAAAGCAGTTTACCAGATTTATTAGCATATTACATCATATACTATCTGTCTCTCTGCACCTCAGATTCTGTTGGGATTCATCGTTAGAAATTAGAAAAAGTAGAACAGAATAAAGAAGCCATCACAATTCAATAAATCCCATTAAACTATCAGTAGAGAAGTAGCCTAAAGCAGGAATGCCATGTATTAGGTTTATTACACATGATGGTTTATGCTTTTCATGGATTTCCTGTAAAGATTTTGACTTGGAAAATTTACGATGAGAATAAAGCTGCACATGTTTTGCATTTTTTGCTGATTTCTTCTGCTGGTGAATGACTTCTGATACGTAATGCAGTAATACACCAAGGCTATTTCTTGGATATGTTAGTTACAGTCAGCTGCTTTTCTAGAATTAAGATGTAATCAGAAAGTTCTCTACCTGATTCCCCTATGACAAGGATTCTTGTAAGCATACATAAAGTGAAAATATGATCATTTTCTTAAATAAATTCATTACCGTGCTTTAGCAGCTGTTGAAATGATTTGAAGAGTTTTGTGCGAACATGAACTGGCACTTATGTACACCCAGAGTGATTTGTAGAGACACCACGATTATGTGCCTATCACATGTTCCCAACTATACTGAAATAGATTTCAGGTTGTTTAAGCACATTTGCCTTAAATCATGTGAAAGCCCTTGGCCACATCTAGAATGTAGGTCATACATTTTTTCTAGGAAAATCTTTTGTATATTTTTCTTTTCAGGAAGAAAAATACCTTTTTATCACAGTATAAAGAATTGTAATCTTGTTTTTCCTTTCAAAAGCAGGAAGCCCAGTGATAGTTTTGTCTCGATGGAGGAAGCTGTAGGCCCCATAAGCCTCACACAACTGCATGCATAATACTCTGCTGAGATAAGATCAAGGAGGAACCTTTATCAGTCAAAATCTGTGGGAAAAGCTGCTACTGATAATAACTATTCATATAACTTCACTGCCCTGGAACTTCTGGGTCACTCTCTTGACCTGGAAATACTGGACCTGGATAAGCTGTCACTTCTCCAGACATACATGAGAAATGAATACCATTTCAGGTGTTCATTTCAGACTATCTAGAAAAACTAGCGGGCTATCTCTGCAGAGGGGGTAAGTCACACCATCCAGCACAAGCCTGCACAAAGTCACTCTTCTGCCATTTTTCAAGTTTTCCATAGCAGTAATACCTGAAAAATGCCATACAATTGTCATTTCCAGTTAAATCTTTTCAGCAGCAGTAATACAAACATTTAATAGCACAGCACATCTTACTGAGAGTTTCTGTCCGGAAAAACGTTTACATCAAAACGTTCTGCTGTGTGCACCATCAGCTGAAGAGTCACAGTGGTGTCACTGTCATGGATACTGACTATGTTCTTGTAAATCAAGTCAGAACTTCTTCAGCTTAGGCAGCTTGCGTTAGAGCTAGCAAATTAAACAAGTGTGTTGAAGATGCTATTTAGTGGCAATGTCTGTACTTACTAGATGAGCTACAAATATGAGAGAACACTGGTGTACGATTTTCAAGTGTGGCCAATGGGGACATCTGCCTACCAGCAACACAAATCACAACACATTTTTATTTATTTTATTACATTACTAAGCTTCTACATTACAATACTCAGCTCCTACACATGAGACATATCTGATAACAAACAGATTTTGCTTTTGAGATACACTTCATGTTTCCTAAAATATCCATCATCCTGTTGTTTCCATAAACAAATCCATGTCCTATTGTTTCAAATCAAGTTTCTTACTTTTAAGTCTGTCTTACAGTAAGGAGCCAAGTTATTCTTACTCTGATTTTGCTCTGAATGGGCAAACAAGCCTGAGTGTCAAAAGACCACTGTTGTGCTTGTGGCAAATGGATAGGTGTACAGACAATGATTGAGCTCTCTCCAGTCTCCAATTCCATAGAGTAAATAAAGTAGATTAAGGGAGGAATGGACTAAATCTTTTGCATATTTGGTATACAGTGCTTGATTTGCTCTAAATGACAGTAAATTACATGTGGTTTCTGAGAGTTAGTACTGTACATCAAACTAAACATGTCAAGATAGTTATCATTCAGATTGGACAGTGTCTGCTGTGGTCACTGAGCGTCCAAAAGGGAACCTGAAGCAGAGAATGTGGGAATTATGCTGAGGAACATGAAGAATATAAAGACTGAACCAACTTCAGGTTTTCAGGGCTGTTGTTTCTTCCACTGGCTCTGAACAGTGGGCAGTTATTCAGTGGTATGGAAAGCTAGATGCTCAAGGTCAGCCACTCTCTCACCTATGACTTAAAAAAAACCCCATAGTACTTTCTGCTTCTGGCAGCTGATTTCAGACTGAAGGCTATATATTGTCCCCTTGATGTAGTATGCCCTTGAGTAAGATTTGAAACTTGATTTTGTGCTTGTTTAAGTGGAAGCAGTGGACCACAAACACGTCTGTCCTTTCCTTCAGCAAAGGAGCAGCAAAACCTTCATTAATCAAATACAATAAATGTTAAACACAGACTCTATTAACTCAGAGTAAATAAGCTACATGATTGCATTTATCTTGGAGGTCAAGCCCAAGGGGATTTGTCAGAGTCCACTTCATAGCAGGTGACCCTTCTGCCCTGCCACACCCTTTCCCCTCTCCAAACAATGTACAGAAAGAAATGGCCACAGACCAAGGAAGAGCCAGGACATGAAGTCCACAAGTAATTAATCTTGGTTTTGCTGAACTACCTTCTAGCTGGAGGCTTGAGGGAGTAGTGGAATTCACCCTCATATAAATAAATAATTTATTCCACACTTTTGTAATGTATCCACACATTTACAGAAAAAGAAATACAAGAGCATAATAAAAACAACTGTAAGTTTTTCCAAAACATGATTATGTACTTATAGAAATTCCTTGAATACATTTGCAAACAAACTTGTATGAAATTATATGCATATTCACAAATGCAATGAGTACATTTCTCACATTTAATTAACACGGCAGAATTTCTGCACTGATAATTTATCTGTGAAAATTATGTTAAAGATTTTGCAGCTGATATGAAGACATTACAGTAAAAAAACACCCAGTAAAAAATATGAACTAATTACATAATGAACCTTGAAAAATCGAGTTCTCACTTGGTACGTCATTGGTGGTATATCAGATATCTACATCAATGGCACCCAAAAGCAGTAATCTGTTCTATAAACATTGGTGATTATACTTAATAACTAGGTCTTAATTTTGCTGCACTGACTCTCTAGGATTAGGTGTCTGCAGATGCCTCTGGTGCTTGCAATGATTCATTTATGTCAAATCAGGACAGGTAGCTCCCTACAGCATATATTAGTTTTTTAAAAAGGTACCTCAAACAATTCATACTGTAAATCTTCCATGCTCTTCCTTAGCCTATAGGCATCTTTTAATGTCAATATATGCCTATATATATGTCTATATGCCCCTTGTCCCAGCATAGGTGGGAGTAAATTATCTTCTGTTACTCAGATGGAAATTGGGGGAACCCTGCCCACACAAACACGCTGCACATCTGCAATCACAAGGGCTGTCCTTAACTTATCCAGTTGTGCACACCAGCAAAAGGAGCTCTGTGGAGCAAAACACTTCTAACTGGAGATCCCACATCTGCAATTTTCCCATTTTGCATCTTTTCACTGCAGAGTGGGCCTGGTCTGATTCCACTGACCGAATACTTGTTTTCAGCTGGAACGTACTATGAACACCTCTGGAGAAAATCTTATAGCTTTGTTCCCTCTCAAAGGAAAACATCTCAAATGTTCTGAGACAGTTTGCACTGCAAACCAAAGCGCAGCATGTAGGGAGAGTTGGGAGAGTCGTATCAAAAAGTACCCTCCTACTTTGAACTAAAAAGTTAATGTAGACTTACCCCATCTTAGCAAATCATACTTGTGCTACAGGTGAAATTCTCTTTCCTCCATCTGACCTTTCAGGAAAGCTGAGGAGCTACATTGCCAGGGAAATTTAAATGCAATCACCAAACTTCAGCAAATGGTAATCTATTGCTTCAATGTGAAACTGTCTCTCCCATGAAACCTTGGGCAGAAAGTTATGGGCTTTTGCTGAATGGCCTTCTACAGAGGCAAAAACATATGCTAATCCAAGATGACGTGAGACAAAGTTTCTAAAAATGTGTGTTCTGCAAAACTGTTTACTCGCGATATATGCTCAGTGGTAAAGAGGATCTTTTTCTATTAGTCAAGACCAGTTTGTGGTCAAGGTCAAACAAATTTAGAACAGTTCTCTGCATATGCTTTTGCCTCCTTACACCAATTGTAAGCCAGTTTACAGCAGGGCAAAACCTGGAGGGCCTGCTAGAAGCTTCAGCAGATGCTTGGGTCTGTCAAGTAGACATGCTTCATAGGTGCAGTTAGCTTGCAGCCAGTGTGAAAAATATTCAGTGCTCTTTGTGATAGTTTTAATTGGATTTAATAGAGTTTTGAACCTAGGAATTATTAAAAAAATTATATATTCACACAACTGTCCACAGATACAATGTCTTCTCTATGGGAGAGAAAGGAAAACTACGAAAAAACCAATGAAAAATGTGCAGTTCCTTCACGTAATTAGCACTGAAAGAGGTAAAGTTGTTTGTGACTGATTTAATGTGTCTTAAGCTGTACTGAGTAGAGCTTTAGCATGAGATCCTATGTGAATTTAAGGTGTTTTAAGTTACATAAACTAATCATTGTAAATACTTTGTAGAGTATGGAGATGGGAAGGACTCAGGCCTCTCACTTACCTTATATCAGTGTTCCCAAATATAATGTGTTTATTATTTACTAAGTTGTCTTCAAAGAAAATGTGTGTGCAAAAATAATATCTACACACCAGAATGAATTCACATTGATAGAGGACAGCAACATCATACCACACCACCACTACAGAGCTCCAGTTCTGGCTTAGTTTTGATCCACTAGGAAGATGTAGGAAATAGGTCTAAGAGCAAAATAACTGGGAATGCGTATTCCTCCATAAGGAGCATGTTACGCTTTCCAGGTCTAAAAATTTCTCACTGTCCAGATCTTGTTCTGTAAGTGTCAAACACTTGTCTTTCTGTCCCTTCTAGAAAGAATAAACACTGTTGTGTCATCCCTTTGCTTCACAGGTACCAGCGATTTTTGTCTTTTAAATTATCTTATTAAACAGCACAATTAATTTAAATCAACATAAATTGTTCCTAATCTGCACTTGGAGCTGTCGTGTCTATTTTCAGCCTAGAAAGAAGAGATTTTCTTCAAGTTTGTTTGTATTTTGTTGGTCAGATGAAAGATGCTTACTTTCCTCTATCTCATCTTGCCTCCCTTGTACTTGTAAAGGACATTTCCCCATCTCTGTAACTGCTCCAGCCTTTAGCTGCTTCCTGAGCAGTCATATGATTTCTATCTATAGTTATTGATTTCTATCCATAGCTGCTTGCCAGTATTGCACATAAAAACACACCAATAAAAGAGAACCATAAGACACTTAACAGAAAACCTGCAGCAGAAGTAAATTAGGCAAAATTCAGAGGGTGATCCAAGGAATTTCAACATATATGTATTTTTACTTCTTGCTTCTTCACTGTCTGCAATACCCCCTTACAAAATTCTTCATTCAGACCCGAGAAAATTCCTATGCATGATTCTCAAGGAGATTTACTAAATCCATGCCTGAAGTTTGGGAAGGCAGAGTTACAACAGTATGTTTCAATGTTTTATCTCTTCCTGCCACTGATAATAAATAGATTTGCATAAAATTTGATGCAGGGGAGTAATGAATGGAGGAAAATAAGCTTGTAATAGATGCTTGTGACCCAGTGCTATCAGATTTTGACATCAAAAAGAAAATGTCTAAAGTAAGGTTAATAAGACTATGTTTCATCACATTTTCCCAGTAATTCTGGAAGAAAGTGTTGCTTGTGAGACTATTTCAAGAACTGAGAAGACTAATGATATCTTTGATCTTAAGTTTATTTCTCTCTTTGGATGTTTTCTTTCTTTGAAAGAAAATTCTTTCACATTGATTATTACTGTGTTAGTCAAGCTCTTTTTGATTATAGACGCCTGTGATATTCCTGCTGAGATGAAATTCAACTTTTAAAATGTACTTTACTATGCTGAAGTATTTTCTTTCCACTTTCCCTCTTTCTACCTTCTCAGTAAAATTAGGAGCTCTTTGGAAATGCTAAAACCTTCTTTAGGCATTCGTGTTATGCTCTTTAAAACAGTTTTAATTCCTATTCTAGAAAAATACATGGAAGAAACCAAAAATGGAGTGCTGTGAGTGTAACCTCACCACTGTTTGAAGCACTTAGGCTGTCAATATGAGCTGAAGTGTAGCTCATTCTTTAAGCATTTTTGCCATTGCTCATTCCATTTAATATGGCAGAGGGATATGTACAGAAGTTAATGTTATGCTGTGTAGCCAGCATTTCTAGAAAAATTAAGAATCCGCCAAGCCTTGACTTATTGTCCAGTGTCATGGATTGACACAATCGAGGTCTCCAGACAGGTTCTACAGCAACACATAAGCGTCTATTTCAGAAATACAACAATAACTCTCTAAAATTTACCTTCTTCTCTTATTTCATCCCAATAAAGTCCAAAAGAGAATGTCAAACAAGAGAAAGAAAGAAAGAAAGAAAGAAAGAAAGAAAGAAAGAAAGAAAGAAAGAAAGAAAGAAAGAAAGAAAAAGAAGAGAGTGTGTTATCTAGCTAGGATTCTTTATCTAAATGCAATTTCTCCATGGACTCTCAGTCATCATCCTGAGTGCTTGTATTATTATTTTCAAAAAATATTATCTTCCAATGAAAAAGAGCTGAAGCAATACAGTCATGCAATGGGAAATCCCACTGTGCAGCTGTTTATAAACAAAAAAGACCATTCTGGCACTGAAGGCTTTATGACTGTTCCCACTGTTCTAATTCATTGAACACTTAAACTTTATTATACAGCTGGTTTTATAGAGCTTCTGACTCATCACTGCTCTTCTTACCTCTCGGCAACCCTTTAAAGTCTGACCCTTAATCACATGTGGGAAAACAAGGACCTGCAGAGTGAGTGTCTGAGAGTCCTGTGTTACCACGAGTTTGGAAACACAGCCCGTGAGGGCTCAGCACTGAGACACAGCAAGCACTGTGGGAGCTGCCTAGAAAGACAAGCCCAAAGGCACAGCCTGGGGCTGGTGCATAGCTGCACAAACAGGACACAACAGCTATGGCAAGAGAAGAAACCAAAGATGGGAAGGCAAACTAAGAAAAGAGGGTCAAGGAAAGGGCTGAAGCCAATGCAGAGCAGAAGCAGCTGTGAAGCTATGTGACCGATCTGAGGAAAAGGGACGGAAAAGCAGATGCAACGTGGTTGAGGCTGAGAGGAATCAAATTCTGATGGATATAAGCACAGTCCGTCTCAAAGGATGCAAGGATCTTGGTGATAACTGGACTACAGAAAAAGGTGTATCAGATTTCTGAACCTAAAGTAATTCTAGAAAAGAATCAGGGAAAGAGTGCAAAAGGACTTGTGATGTATCAAATGCACTCTATCTGTAGATCTAGCAGACCTGAGAGTATTGAGCAGTGCCACCATGACCTCCAAAGCAGCTATCATAACAAGGGAGAATGGGACAGAGGCCTTTGATCTCCTCAATTTTTCAGAAAAAACCTGTATATTTGATCAAACATACCAAGAACCATCCCACTGCAGTCCATGCAAATCTGAATACTGAGCTCAAAAGGAGCCATTCTGCCCATTATCAGCATCTTCCTTCCTGAGTGTAGAATAGGATTTTAAAAGGATGGACAGTTCTGCTTCCTAGAAAGTTGTAAGAAAGTAGTTTAAACTCTTTGTTTCCTGAAATGCTGTTTCCTGCTTATCATGCCCACCATGATAGTGCCTTAGAGTGTTACTTTACTGTAATAAAGATTGGACAATCATATGTTACTGATTTTTATGTGACAGAAGAACACACCTGAAGTAAGCGTGACAAGGTCACCAAAACAGAATGTGCCAGGAACCGGAGATTTAACATCTGTATATTCAGAACTTTGTAAGACAGCAAAGCTCTTCATTCTCTAAGTTAGACTTAGTGTTGAATTCAAATCCGTTTAACATCCACAGTTTCAGAAGCCCTACCAAGGTTTTATCTGCTACTTTCAATTTGATTTACATAGCAAACATATACTAAAGATTACTGAAAAAGTTTCTTGCATTGATAACCTTAGTGAAAATAATATCCAGGGAGCAAACCAGAATTTTACAATGCAGACTCACATGGATGATAGAATTTCTTTTAATGTACTTAACCAAAGTAAAGCTTGGGAGTACTCCCCTGCCAGAATAAAACTTTATTGCATGAAAGCTGCCCACGTAGCCAAATAGATGGAAATTGTTCGTACTAGTTAAATAATATATGCAGCTTCATGCAGAGCAATAAAGTGACTATCATCAGAATTTCATATTGACAATGGAGAAAAAAAGAAGTAATGGGCCTCATTTATTCCTAGTATGGTTTTATTATCTACAGTAAGGTTATACCTTAAAATATAGTTTGGAGACTTGGGTATGTCAGCTTTAGTCTGACTTCTCCTTTTCAGACTACCTGAGCTTTGATTTGATAACACATTATAATTTTATGTTTTCAAAAGGACTGCCTTACAGGTCCTGAGGTCCAGTGGTAAAGTAACATCAGAAACTATCGAGTCAGAGGGATCTTTGCATTTGGCTTCAAGTTGACATAACAGTGTTAGCACTATGCTCTCTATTAGGCAGTTCAGTTTCAGTTTATTCACATACAGCCTTCACAAAAGTTGAGTGAGGAGACTCACAACTGACAGAAGCTTTGTCTCTGAATAAAATACTCCGTGAAAAAAAAAAAAAATCACCCTCCTACCTTATTAAACTAAGTGCCATACACAGAGTAATAAAACTATAATAAGATAAGCCTTAGTGTACAAACTGGTGGGTGCCTAAAAAAAAGAAGTTAGGTATTTCAGCTGGTACCCGACAGACTACCAGATATTCATGTCTTCCCAAGAAATGCTAAAAGATCTCTGGAAGGAAGAATGTCCCACATGAAAAATTTGTATTCCTTTTGTATTGAGTGATATTTTGGTTTGATTTTTAACTTATTTTATTTTACTGCCAGAAGCCTCTCCAGAGTCAAAGAGTGTCTGTTATCCTAGGCAAGAATTCAGACAAAAGGAGCATGCCAAGATTGGTGTCTGTAAGGATCATGAATACTGGCAAAATGTTCATTTCAGAATTTCCCCATTTACATCATGGGGAAAATGGAAGATAATCTTGAATTTCTGCATGTGCTGAAGATAAAATTAGGGATCTCTGCTTCCAAGTAAGCAGCGAAGGAAAAACAATCACAACATCTTGCATGCACACGGCTGGTGTCTAGCTGGCTCTAAAAGAATAGGATGTACTGCAGCCAGGATTTCCAAACACATTGGCATAAATCCCTCTTCTGATTTTTCCACAAAACAGAGGCAACACAAAGTGGCATCACGAGCTTTTCTACAGTGTCTCTTATGCTAATGCTTGGATACCCCTCAATCCTTCTGTCTAAACACTTGCCATCTGTACTAACCCCATCTCGGTGGCAGATACATAGGATATTCCAGGAGTGCACATAGTGCTGAAATAAGGTTTCTTTGGGCAGCAGCTGTGCTGCACAGCTCCTTCTCTGAGTCTGATCACAGCTGTAAATGCATTCAAGTGGAGAAAGATGTCTTAGTTTGAGGTTTAGCTCCTCTGATGTAATCTTTGGTATAGATATCCCTGTCGTTTCATGGTTTATTTTATCTTTCATTAGTAAGTAAGCCAGTAGCCATAAAAAGATACATAACAATGGAACCAGTAACATAACACTCATTGTCATTTGGCTCCATGAAACTAAATAAAGCGTGATCAGACAGTTACGAAAGAATCACAGTCAGATACAGCAAAGCCTGGTGTCATCAACTGAAACACATCTGAATAATTTTTGGATTGTGTTACATTGTAGCAGGTGAGGAGCGATTACGCAGATTTATTGGTTCACATTTACCCCTGATATAACTCAGTTAAAATAAATGGAACAAAAGGAATGTTATGTAGTAAACTTTTTTATAGCTTTGCTGAGTGAATAAATAATGATAGATAGCTTTTGTTGTCTGTTATGGCACTTATTTTCTGCATTATACATTCGTTTTAATAGCAAATACACTGAATGTGTTTTAAGAGAAAGCAATCATAGAGTTGCACACTAAGTTATATATCCAGTGTGAAAATTAAAACAGCAACAAACATATCCCAAAGGATGTAAACATTTAGTCATGATCTTATAAGCAAAAGAAACAAATTGACCAATGTTTCTAAACAGAGAATCTGTTCTCCTGCAGTGTTCCCACAGAATTATTCTGTGGGATTAAAGTGCTGAAGTGCAAAATATGACATTCTTGGACATCCACCCTCTTAGCAATTACTGTCTTCACAGCAAGGACAGCAGAAACAGCATGCAAAAAAAAAAAAAAAAAGCAGTGGCTCTCTGGACACTGGAGTTCACAAGTTCAGTGAATTTGTTTAAACTACACTCAGTCTGTTGGATTAAGCTGCAGAGTTTAATCAGCCCTCAGCAGGATGAGGAGACCAGCATTCCCTCCTGCGTCTCCACCACATACCTGCTGGTCTCTCGTGGCTCGGGCTGTGGACACTGGGAAGCAGGAATGTCCTTATTGCTGTAGCTTAATCCAGCACAGACCATCCCTCTGAAGCCTAAGATCTCTGAAAACTTGCCCAGAGAAATAACGAGAGGCATTACAGTGCATTTATATTGTTTTCTCTCACAGTACATACAGCTGAATTTTAATGGTCTCCAACACAATAAAAGTTTGAGCATCCAAATTTAGAGGTTTCGTGGAGATCAGACAAGGTGTGAGACACTCTGAAGCATCCCTTGGGCAATAACATTTTGCAGAGATTAGATAAGGAATCTTAACACTGCTCTGCTCTCTTTACCAAGGAATAAATCTGCTCCCAAGAAAGTAGTGGCAAACTTTTCTTTTACCACAGGCCACTGGGATCTTGCACTAATCCAATGCTTAATATGTTAGCAGAAACTGTATATATTTTGATTTAAAGCCAAATCTTATACCCAAAGAAAGTAATCTGGCCCACTGCTTTCCTCCACCATAGAGAAATCCACTCCTTGTGGCTTCACAAAGAGTGAGTGAGACAGTAAAAGATTCCCTTTCAACTCTACAAGGGGAACTGTGTGGACATAGCTACGGTGCATTCACTGACGTACATTACCACAGGGTGCCCTATAGTATTGCACAATCATGTGACTTTTGTTGCACAGGGCAGACAAATATGATTTTAAAAGTATTAGTATTAAGCAGGTAATGAAAATTTACTCAGAGCAATTCTCCTTTGCCACAGGTAAGAATTCAACCCCCTCCTGCTTTCAGTCCAAGAGAGGGAGGGATGATAGATTTTTTTTCTTCAAGTGAATTTAATGGTTCATGGCACCAGATTAAAACAAATTTAGACAGTATCATCAGTAGCACTGTATTTTTGTATGTAAAGCTCTTGGGCTCAGATAACCACACACACCTCTAAAAGCATTACTCCTTAACAATACACATTGCACCCTGGGATAACTCAAACAAAATATGAGGTAAGGAAGGTGAAGGTGGGGCTGCCGAGGGAGAGGGAACAGACAATGGAGGGACTCCCAGGAAAATTTTTCTTCCTTTTATTACTCACACACATATACAACCCACTCTGCTGCTGAATGACACTGTACTTTTCAAGCAGATAACCTGCAGGTTAGACACATACAAATACAGACTATTATTGTTTGAGCTGCAGTATACTCAGAAATGGACTTGCACCCTAGTGTGCTGACTGGATTTCTAAGAGAATTAAAAAAAAAAAAAAAAAGTTTCTGTCCCAGTAGACTTCCACAGTCCTGTAAAATGACAGAAAGTTCAAATTTTGATGGTAAATTGAACCCAACTTTTTTCTGGCTCAAGACACTCAGAGTATTTTATATTACACCCTTGGGTTCTCTGTAGTTTCTTTCAGTCACCAAAGCATTTGGCAATCACATTATAAACAGTTCAGAGAAATTCAAAATGCAGGAGCATAAATTACTTCAGAGGCTCTCAACCTTTAAAGAGAGAAACAAAAAGAGGGGAGGGAGAGGTAACATGAATGTGAAATGGGGGACAGATAAAAAGGAGTCACATTTCACTGCCAAATTTTCTCAGGCATCCAATAAGAAGGAAAGAATCAAAGGGAATTTCTCAGGATGTTCAGCCTCCAAGAAATCAAATGGCAGCCATGACAGGGATGGAAATCCTCATAGGCAAAATTTGCCACCCTACCTATAAGTCTAAGGTATAGGTCCAACATAGGTTGGAACACTGCATATAAGCCCCTTTTTATCTCACTCCTGGTGAATGGTACATGCTAAGTTTGTCAGATGTGTATTCTCCCCATGCTGTTTGTTCCTGAGAGTTGCACAGGGGAAGGCAGAGAAAGTTCTCAAAAGTGAGACTGGGATGCAGAGGCAGAGATAATTAACAGGATTTTCTTCCAAGAAAACAAAAAAAATGTCCAAAAGGCACCAACAACAATTTCTGACAGTCCCAGAACCCAGAATTACATTGATATAAGGAAGTGATCTCTTAGTTTTTTCAGTTATCAGCTTGAACATTCAGATTCTCTATTTTTGATACAGCTGAGATCAAGCTATTGAAATTCCACCACACTTCACATATATCCTCCATAAGATGGATTTTATTAGCCCTATTTTGTGTTTAAAAAACAGTCTCACCAGTGAGTCCCTCTTGAATCAGGAGTCCCATTTTGGAGTAAATTGCAAAAATGTTCAGTAACAGATAGCTGTCACTAAGGGAAGAATTTTCAACCCAAATAGGCAGACAAATGAAGAATAATTGCTTCCACAGGTGCAGAGGGATGAAGAATTGACTGCCATTGGAAAAAGTTTTGGAAAAACATAGGTCTTGGTGAGTCATGCTTTTCTCATTCCAGCTCCATAGCCAAAACACCATGTCTTGTTTTTCTTTTAAGCAGACAAGTAAGCAAGCCAGCGCCTTTTAACCACACTGCCTTATATGTAAATGCTCATCTAGAAGTTGCCATCTCATTCCATCTCCCTACACCCTATATTTGAGAAGTGGTAAGTATGAAAAAAATCACAGAATCATAGAATGGTTTGGGCTGGAAGGGATCTAGTTCCAAGCCTCTCGCCATGGGCACATTCTCTCCTTATCTTCCTCTTTTTCATTTATCTTATATCATCAAGGTGCATTTCTGTGAGGAATGTCTAACAATATGTTTTGTACCTTTTAAACAAAAGTAATAAAGTGACCTATCTTTACTATAAGCACAGAGTTACAAGTGACATTTTCCACCACTAATGCAGCAGAAGGAAAGATGTATGAATGTTGCTCTGTCCTGGCTACTTTTCATATCCCAATGCTGAAGTTGCTGCCAGAGGTGATCCAGTTTACATATGTTAGTGAAACAGAGATAGTAATAATGTTTCAAAACAAGATCCAAACCCAGAAAACAGAGACAAACCAACATCTGTGACAGTGGTGCTAGACGTGGCAGGAGTTAATTACCAGTACCTTTTTGCACCATAGGAAGAAAACCTTCAGAAGAGGATCACAAAGGAAGGATATTTTTTTTTTAACAACTGTAAACCAGAACATAAAGAGATGGCATAACAGTATGTTGCTAAACAAATCAGAATGCTTGGTTTGCACACAAGCAGCAAATTTGAGATTAGCAGCCTCCCCTTGGATTTATTACAGAGATCAAAGACTCAGAAGTTCAAACACAGAGCTTTGATAAACAGGTTGGTGGATGTGGTTACATGGCACATATAATTCAGGCCAGGAGCCTTGACCGTGGCCCACGTGACCTGCAGGTACAGACACTTTTAAAAAACTCTGGTGATGCTTCTTTCATCTGCTATCCCACAGCAAGCCCCGTGACTCTTCTCTCCTTGGACTGTGTCTGCCTACCTTCCCTTTGCTGGGCGAGTTCCCTAATAGGTCAGAGGAACAAAACATTTCCAGGAGAGGCTTATCAGGCACTGGAGCTGGCCCAAGGTAGTGAACAAAATGGTGTGACCAAGACAACAAGGGAAGATGATGGAACAGAGTACAACTAACATCCCTTTTCAGTGGTTGTGGGAAGTTGTTAGATCAGTTCAAGGCTCATTTCTTTTCACAGCTTCAGATACACTCCAGCTACAATGCAAATGACTTGTCTCACTGTGCTGATCCTGTTTGAGGACTCCAGAGCAGGTGATGCCCATGCACAGGTGACAGGGTTTTAAGCAGGTGGAAAAAGGCCAGGAGAAGGCTACTCATCCATGCGACTGGGCATGAATTTAACATGCAGTATAAAGAAAAGTACCCTAACTCTAGCAGGGACTGGAGATGCCTGCAGAGCTAATGGGATAAATTAAAACTATGATGTACATCTGACTGATCAAGAAGTGTGGGAAAGAGATGAAAGTGTAAGGGGAAGCAGCAAAGAGAAAAGCATTACAAGAGCGTACATAAATACGTACGAAGGGGAGAGTGAAAAGAACATCTGAAAACTAACCTTTGTGCACCATGAAGCTTTTGCTACCAAAGTAAAATTCCAGGTGCTAATGTCCCGCCCTCCTTCTTCTCATGCCAGCATTAACAGTGTGATGAGCCTGAACAATGACTGATCCAGCTGAAAACTGAGGCCATCCCCTTCTTACTTTTCAGCTGGATTCCTCTCTGAATCTGTCTGACCACATGCACAGCACCAAATTGTGCCATCATCCTGGACTCCATAGGGCAGGTGTCTGAGTCCAGGACAGCTGTCCAGTTATGGAGCAGTAGCTCTCTGCCTTGTTGTCAGTTGCCACTGGCTCATTAAGAGATAAGGAGAAAGTTGCATGAAATTCTTTTGCTTTTCATTTTCATTCTGAGCAAACTGTTCTAATTAGGAAAATTAAGCCAAAGGATGAAATGGAGAGCATTACATAGGCACAGTGTGGTCACACAGCTGTCTACTCTGGGAAATAGGAACAAAACTGATGTCCTCCAGAACTTCATCATCTTCTACTTACCTATGTGTCAGTAACTGAATCCCTTTAAGGCCACAGAGATTTGGAATAAGCAAGGCTAGAGAAAAAAAGAAAAAAAAAGTATGCAAATATAAAAGCCTAACATTTCATTGGTTTTGTGAAACAGGTCTTAAATAAGTACCTTCTGCAAGACTTACTGGAGTCTTTAATGACTAGAATTACGGGAGGTACTGTTCTTGCAAGGGATATTTTGAGAGACAGGTAGTTACAGTGCATAAGAGGTGTCTGAACCGCTGGTCCAGAACCATGGACTGAAGGACACCATCCCCGTTCATGTAAAATACAGCTTCAGCATCTGGTTTCTGATGGCAGCTCATTTAAAGAGCAGTAGCCCTGATGTCATAATTACAACATTAACAGGTAGCAAGCTGTTAAAATGTGGAATTAAAATGGATGTGGCTGATACATAAGGATTATTTCTCAGATGAAATACAAGGGAGAAATATTCATGTTTCAGTAATTACAGTGACATTGTATGAATAGCTTTCCTCAATTAATTACATACATTCTGAACCAAATAAAGCCTTAATGTGGCTGATGACAGTGAAGCTGAACATGGTCTTTTTTTGCCTAAGGAATAATGGTTCTGTTCACATACTTGGCACTTCTGAAAGGAAGATGAATTCTGGCAACCAGATCTGTTTTCCTTAACAGATGTTTCAAAATATGGTAATGAGGTGTGGGTTTCCTAGGCTGTCAGCTGGAATTCAGTAAGCAGGAAACAGGACAAAATGGAGCTGACGCAATTAGTCTTTTCATTTTAAACCTTTAAAGACTGTGTTAGATTTTATATTAATTTTACAAAACACTGCTTGCTATGAATTATGTAATAATACATGCACCTCTGCTAATACAATTTACTCTGAACCTTTCCTTCACTAATTCATAACTGTGTGTGACAGACATCATGTCTATTTGAAGAGTTTCACAGTGGCTCTGGTATCCAGAACACTACCCTCAAAGAAAAAAAAAAAATTAAAAAAATCAAAAGAAACACATTTTCTGTGACATATTCAATCAAACTCCGGATTGAAAAATGCAACACATTTTTAGATAGCAAAGAAAATTCAGACTGAACTCTAATCTTAAGTAATTTCTTAAACACAGCTTTATCTTCATAGTGATGAAAGCTGTACTAATGAAGGACCAGCTAGAATTACATGTCTAGCAGAGAAATGAAAGAGAATGACTCTCTTCATTAAAAGCTGAATCACGTTTAAATTTTCCACTTACAGTAGTTGCCAAACTTTGCTTTCCTGCATTTTTCTAGAATAACTCTCATGTACATCCCAGTACAAAGGAGCAAACTATATCATGACAGTGGATATATTGAATGTTCACATACCTACAAAGTAAACCGTTGAGAAACACATCAAAACCTCCAACTTCCAGCATTATTACTAATGTGGACGATAAATTTGTGTGCCAGATGTTTTATGTTGGGCATCACTAAGACTGGTCTTTGGTTAGGAGTTAAAATATCCTACACTGAATCCTGACAACACAGAAAGAAGAGCACTAGTCATTTTTAGCCAATGTGCCCTGTCAGAAAGCCAGCAACATTGGTAAGCTCTATCAATAATGTTATCAGTGGCAGAACTTATAGCTTTGCCAGTCACTAGGGCTACCTGCCAATTCTTTCTACAAAAACCTGAAGAGAAGGGAAAATAAACAACTGGGTTGTTATTTTCTGACAGTCTGGGTTTCCCATACATGACATCAGTTGTGTCAATTTCAGACACAACTGTTCAGACATTTCCATGAAAGAAGTTAAAGAGCCCAATGTTCTGCAATTTCAGACAATTCAGGTAATTGTTCCCTGAGAAATCGCAGCATCTCATGCACTGAAAGAGTAAGTTGCAGAAGATTGGTGGGTAAGATTTTGTATCAGAAATATGTTCCTTATTCTTATGTAAATCCTCCCAAAGTTGGCCGAACTATGAAAACAGGAGCTACTGCTATGAAAATGCTTACGCGCTTACAGGAGGTTTTTCAGAGCTGGGTAAAATGCCTGGACTTCTTATTCTTGCTCAGAAACATCCATCCTTTCCCTGTCCCTGTCTATGACTGAACTTACCACCTATCTCCTGCCCTGCAGAACTCAGACTGCTCCACTGGGGAGAGAGAGAGGGATGAACCTCCTTCATCCCCTTGGGCTGCAGGAGTCAGGACAGCGTAATGGAAGATACCCCATCTACGACTTCACTACCACCCAGCACACAGAAGTTGCTGGACTTAAATATGGGGAAAGAACAAAATTTAACATTGTTGGAGGTTTATTTGATTCTCATTATAAAACTTCATCACAATCTCTCAGGTACCCTTTTTAATGTTCTTACGAGTGCCCGGAGGGTGTTATTGCTCTTGTATTGCAAATAAACTACTGAACATTAGAGATTGAAAGCACATCCCCCCAAATGCCAGTTGTGTTGCAGAGCAGAAAGTGAATCCAAGTTTGTGATTTTTTCTACTTTTCTGCTAGCCTGATGAGAGGTTGGGGTAGGAGAACAGTGACTGGGGCTTAGAGAAAGACTAGGACGAATATTTCTGATAATCTTTGTCTAGTTAATTCCCACCTGTAAAGTGAAAATGTGTGTTCTTCATTATTTTTAGGGTCTATTGTGGAGATAAATCCATTGAAGAATTTGAAGTCACCAGATGAAAACTATATAAATAAGTAAAACCTGTTCTAATAGACATCTTAGTTCTTGGTGAATATGACTTCAACAAAGTAGGGGTTACTTGTATGCTAAAAAGGAATATTTGTCTTTAATTTTGCCATTTTAACTGACTATATAAAAGCACATGCATGATGGGGATAACATATATCAAAAATTTAATTATAATAAAAATCAAAACATTTATGTCAAGCTGGTAGTTTCCCTCAGTCTCCCATTAAATAATTCCTTCCAGTCCCCACAGAGTTAGATATGCCCTTTTAAAGGAGAATTTGAAAGACAGTGTCAAAACAGTTTTTTCTCTCTGCTGCTTGTATAAAAAACAGTAAAATGCAGTTTCATTATCATAAGCAATCCACTATAGGCATTTTCTGCTGAGGCATTCCTGTATTGACCTGGAAAAAGCAAGTAGCCAAGCTTATGTCTTAAGTTTGATGCGTACAATAAAAAATGGATAAATGTAAAATACTCTGATATATGCCTCATAAGCAGGTCTTTATTTTCTCTGAGTGCTTTAAAAGCTATTAAGTCAGTCCTATGGCTAATGGCAGAGCTTATATATAGTAAGCTCTTTTTACATCATTCTTTGCCAAATGTTCATACCTCACAGCCACTTTCTTTTTCAGACCATCCCAATTTTGGATAGATAATTTTCTATGCACAAGACCTCAAGCAAGCAGAAGACATTACCTACAATGACATCAAAGCAGAACACTGGGAGGCTGAATCAGCACACATTTCAATTCCATCACATGTTGCAGTGGTCCTTCTGAAGCAAGAAAGTTCTTAGAGAAAGTGTCTCATATTTCAGTGGAAATAAAAATGCTCCTTTTGAACCCCATAGTCCACCATCTCCTATAATCATTGCAGCATTTACATTGAGCAGAGCTGCAAAACCTTCCTCAAGAAACCAGAAACAAACTGGGTTTTCATCACCTCCTCAAACAATAGTCCATGCATTAACAGAACTTGTTCACTCTTCACTGTTACCTGGCATTAAAAGATCCAACAAAAATAAAGTAAAGCCCCTGGACTTGAGCAATTTCAATAGTTACCATCACAAGACAATCCACAGCAGGACTTGCTTAAGCTTAGAAATCCAGAAATGCTGAAGGCATTAATAATTTACACTGGTGTTACCTTTCGTTTGCTATCCCCATCCATATTTTACACATTCATCAACAATGTTTTGCTTCAGTGGCAGCTGCAAGTTCATGAAAACACTGGAATGAGCTGACACTGTGGTTCATAGGCATTCCTTTTTACAGGTGTTTTACTACCATCCATGTATTTCACTTAAACTGCTGTGCTCACCTCCTCAGTATCGTGAGGCTTGCAGTCCAGACTTTTACTTTCACATCTGCTCACCTCAGTCTTTCCCAGCCACACTCTTTCCTTGACCATTTTACAATACATTTTACCAATAAGTAATTCAAAAACTCTCAGAAGTTTCTTACACTTGATGATCTGTGATATTTGAGAGACTACTTCCAGATTGCTCCATGCTGCTGTAGCTATCACAGAGCAGCCTCCTGGTGCCTAGCTCAGTGCAGAGTGGGAATTAAATCCAGCTTATTTAGAAAAAGTGTTTGATTTCCATCACCAATGTCACATCACAAACAAAAATCCTAAATTCAATTCTGTTAATTAATGCACAAGGAATCATAAAAGTACCACTGCCTTGGACCTGGTTTTAGAAAAAAGATATTTTCCTCTGCCTGTCTTTAGCCTTTCTGCACATCCTTACTGGTCCCTGCTGTGTAAAGCAGCACTCTTCAGTTCTCTGTATCCCAAGGGCTGTCAAAGAGATGTTGCTCTTGTCATTCTCTCTTCAGCTGAAAGTGAGATATGATCCCTGTATTAGCACACTACCCTTGCAGACAGGCATCCTCCACCACTAAAAGTACTGATTTGTGCTCTGACAACACCTGCCAGAGGCAGTGGCATGTTATTGCAAATTTCCAGTTAACTGCCCATGGCCATTCCAGTGCTAGAATTTCCATGCCATCACACAAATTTGGTAACAGCCATAGCAGTCAGCATCTGGTCTGCAGGGCTGTCTACTCAGTGCCTTCTAATACAGCACTACCACCTCCATTTTCCTAGAGAGGGATGAACCTCCTGACTCCATGCTCTCTTCTAAAATTCACTTCCCTTTCATGGGTGAATTTTGATTTTCTGGCAGCTCTCAGGGATGTCTCACACCTGTTCTCACTTCCTTTCATTCAGTGACAAGTATCACCTAGTATTGTTTGTCTTATATACAGTGACATGCAAGTGCACACAAGCCAGACTTTAATACCACAAGGCAAACAAGTGTAATTCTGAGATCACAGACTCATTGTTTCCTACAGCAAACAGACACCATTCCCATTCCACAGCTGAATTTGGTAAAAGATTTAACCATGGCAGCACAGTAGATGTGGAGACCTCTCCTGCCATCATTCTGAAATCTAATGTTTAAAACTGAATTTAAAATTACCTATTTTGTTGTTCTCATCCACAGCTCTGCACACACCTTTCTTACATGTGACCATAAATATTAAACAGAGTTCAGTCAGAACATTCATTTCTGATTTCATCTGTGGATTGTAACAGCCAGATTTTCATACAGAAAGGATAGGGTTCACAGGCAAATATTTATATTTAAATTGCTAATTTATTCCTCACACTTGTATGCAGAACAGAAAGAGAAAATTGGAAGCTCAGTTTCCAAGTTTGGCACTGCAGGCCAAGAGGGAGCCCAGGTGCAAAGAGAAATGAGAGCAGACTTACAGTCTTTAAGGTTATGATTCTTGCTGTTCACAATAAGATCTGACAGAGGTATGATCAACTAGTGATTTTCAATTATAAGCTGCTTTGTTTGTTTCGGTTTTTTTTTTAAATCAAGTAAATATTTAGTTTCAGGTAACTTGACTCAGAAATAAATTAAAAAACATTACAAATCGTGCTGCCAACACTTTCCAACAGTGCATTAAATTACATAATTAACATCTGACACATGCTTTTCATTAACTTATCTTCCCAGTGCAAAGGGTGCCCAGTTCAGAAACAGGTTTTCTCGCTTTAGATAATAATAATACAATAAGGATAGAATTCAATATTTGTTAATTAAAAATAGTGGCACCAAAGACACGTGTCGCGAGTAGCATAAGATTGTGATCGTTCTCACTTCCTAAGAAAGATCAACCAAGAACTGCTTTCTCCCAAATTATGTTTCATCCAGCTACACTTCACTCATATGGCAGAACAGTGTTACTCAACTGGCAGCTAAGGAGACATTGGAAACTGGTCCTATAAGTAATCGAAAAAACCTTTCGGTTTTAATTGAAGATTTAAAAACAGCATGCACATTCCCATTCATTACAAGTAAACAAACAGATACAAGGAAACAAAAATGATGTATAGCAACTTAAATAAATTTTTTTTTGTTTAGTTGTACATTTAAATAAATATGGCAACTAATACACTGTCCATCTGTTGTTTTCAAACACGTTTGTGTGCTCTTGGATTTGTTTATAATAATGCAAGTTATCTACTTTGATTTAGAAGGAGTGAGAAATTGCATTACAAATAGTACTTTTGAGACAGGTTCTTGCCCCAGAATGAAGCATCCCAAATGCCTCCAGGGGATCACTGCAAGAGAAAATGAGTGTGATTTTGAATTTGATTTCAAATTCTCAGCAAAGTCAGTAGAAAGCAGGGTTTTAATTTGCGCTTGGCATAGCTTGTATCATTGAGGAATCAAGCTAAAGCATTGTGTTCTATTTATTGATTTTCAACAGTTCAGATTTTTGTTCTAGTCTTACTTGCAATTCTGAATTAGATATTGAATTGCTACAAACTACTGAAAAGAGGAATCACCTAATCAAATTACTTGCTAGCAATATACGCTTCATGAAAAGAACAAGAAAAAAAATTCATGTTGGTTGTTTTTTTTGTGATACTACACAAAAGAGAAACTAATTCCTAAAGAGAGTTTTCTTAATCAGATTTATTCTGCAGATTCATTTTCTTAAGATGAAGTGACACAAAATGGGTAGCAAAAATTAAAACTGAAATTTTCAGACATGAATAATTTTGTATTAAGCTTATGGTTGCCCAGCACCTATCTAAGCCACCTCAATTCACAGCTTGCCTGATTCATTATCCTCAACCCTTTATTGATTAAAAGGGCCCAGAAAATTTCTCATTGCTCAGTCTATTCTTCTACAGTCTCCTACAGTGATTTTCAGTAGATATGCTTCCCTAAACCCAGCAGGATGAAAAGTAACCATAAGAAAAGCAAATCTTAAGGAATATTGCTTCCTGTCATTAATGGTGTGGTAGTAGGATTGTTCAGAAATTGAGAAGTTCTTATCAGGGCTTGAACTGAAAGGAAAGAAAAGGATGGGTGGGTTTGATCAGTGCAGCAGAGGAGCTGCAAGTCCTCACTGGGTTCTTCTAGTGACAGAATTGCCTGTCACCAGAATGACACATTACATGTTCATTCAGTCGTGCCCACCAGGCTGCTGGTGCTGCACTAGGAAAGAGCTTTCACGGTCTTTTCCAAGCTCAGGTCTATGAACACGGTGCTAATCAGAGCATACAAATCACTGTCTTGAGTAAAACTGACCCAATTCCACATTCTTGTTCTCTGAAGTACTCTCGTTGACCTTGCTATCGCACTGAGACCTTAACTTTTCCATCATACACAAAAAATGAAAACAGTATGAATCTAGCTGAGATGAAAAGGGAAAAAACCTGTGAGATAAAGTGACTGGACTTATGACCAGCACAGGAATTTATTAATAAGCAACAGCTGACAGCGTGACTTTGAAAGATACATAAACACACACGCTGATAGAATATGAGCCCTGCTCTGTAATCTTAATTCAGTTTTTAACCTGTAACAACCCATATTCCTCAATATCTTGTTTTTTTGTAACATCTACATTTGTAGACTCAAATATGGGGAAATAACACATGTTGAATACTTACATTCAGCAAGACAGTCAGGAATGACAGTGCTCTCAGCAAGGAGTCACAGTCATTAGACTGTCATCCTGACATATAACTCTGCTTAATTACTTATATAATATCTTTGTGGGATGGTCCAGAAAGATCCCATTTCATCCAAACTACTGACATTTTCTCAGAGTGAGCCTGTGTTTTTTCTGTTATATGAGAAATATAACAAAAGGACAGCATGACAAGGATTGCTATTATATGATGTTACTTGGGGTATTTTTAGCTTACATCTCATGGTCTGTTAATTCAAGTGACTCTTCAGATATTTAGAAGTAAGAAGAGACATACTCTGAAGCTATATCCAAATAACAGTATTTTGATTTGAACTGACCAGTAAGCAGAATTTCAGTTCAGCAACAGCACACAGTTTTGAGATAAAAGCCAATCCCACACCATTTTAATTGAAAGAACTGCAATAGATTCTTTCAGAAACACCAAGGTATTGCCCAACCTTGGAGGCAAAGGTGCAAAATGCAATGATCAAGGAAAATAACATCATTAAAATACTTCCAGGTTTCAAAACTGTCTCATCTGGGATGCATATGAAGTTTCATGAATATAGGCATGACAGGGGAGTCATTTTAGCTGATTTATCCTTAATAGAAAACTGAGACCTAGGGATTAATACTTTCTGAAAATGAAGTTAAAATGCCCTATAAACTTAACTGGAATGTGAGTTTCAAAACTGAGTAAGAAATGTTTGACCTTATATCTTTCCCAATAATATATTTACAGTCTGTTTTATGTTGGAAGCCTGAGTGCATAGCTTATGAGAAGAAAAAAAAAATTACAGTTTTAGAGAAAAGGCAAATTATTCTATGTTTATTTCTTTTAGTTACATGAAACTAAACCAGACTTAACTCCTGGCCTTTGATGGAAGTATTTACACAGATCCTCTTACAAGCAGAATTTGATACTCTATTACTTTTAAGACTATTCCCAGAAGCAGATATATGAGAATGTTCATTAAGACAGAATGCATTATCAGATATTATATACATAATCTTTCTAAGAAGAGGGATAGCTCAAGTACTAGGCATTTAAATTAGATACATTAACATTTATTCAATTACTTCAAAAATGTAAACATCAGTAAATACTTGGGAAGTGCTGTAGCCATATAGACCAAACCATTTGAGCCAGGTGAGCAGTGCTGTTCCCTCAATAGTCCTGATCAGACCAGTCACTGCCTTAGAATCATGATTCCCAAAGGGATTATAGTGTTGATGATGATGAAAACCTCTGCAAGTGGCTATGCTTCAATGCTTTCAGAGTGTTATAATCTTTTATATGGATCCATGTTTGGGATTCTCACACTGCAGCTGTGCAAATCCCCCAGGCCCTGGAGAACTAGTCTGGCTTCCAGATGAGAGCCATGGTGAGACCTGCACTGGAGCCCTGTCAAACGCTTCAGCCAGGGGTGGGCTCATCCCAGAGCTCAATCCTCAAGCTCTGCTTCCAATTAAGCTATAGGTTAAGAGGTTCACTAGGCAATCCCCCCTGGAATACTGTTCCTGCATTTCTCTCATGTACCATATGCTATTGGAAGTCCTCAGGGCTCTGGTTTAAATCAGCTCTTAAAACATCCCCCTCTATGTTTTCCTCCTTCCATTTTCCCACTCTTCACTAGGTTGCAAGCAGTTTTCTGCCCCAAATCTTGAGAAGGGACTCTTCATCAGCCCACTCATTTACACCTTTCCCTCATCTAGGAACAACAACATGTTTGCTCCCGTGTGTAAGAAAACCAAAAACTTTTGAGGTTTACACTACACCTCACAACAGGGGTTGTGAATCCCACCCCCAGGGACTGGATTGCCAAGGGGAAAGCTGGGAGTGGTTTGCAAATTCCTCAGCAACAACGATGCCACTGCTGGAGCTCACCACGCTCCTGGCATGAGGAGCCCCACAACACTCTACAAATACCTCCTCTGTGATGAGAATTTCAACACAACTACTGCCATGTAACTTAAAGGAAATCCAGGAGAACACTTCTTCCAGCCCGTCCCCCTGAATGGGAATAGCTTTAGTAAAAATGGGTGCAAAATCACGTGTTGGACTCTACAAATATCCATCAACATTAAGCTTTGCAATCAGTGGCACATGGCATTGGAGAGAAATACTGGTGAGGAGTAAGGGAGAGAAAGCAGGTGACATTTGCTTTATGTTTTCTCTAAAAATAACCATAAACCCCAGAGCTATTGAACTCGGCAGAGAGATAAATGGCTTTATGAAGTATGAGTAACAGCTGAGTCTTTAAGGCAGGAAGGAAGTTAAAGGACCTCCTGGGTAATATTTCTGGCATTACTTTTGCTCATTCTAGGGGTCCAGTGAATCTCAAGAAAACCTTTATAGCTCCCTGATTTTCTTCCAGTTTTAGACTGTCCCTTTTAGTTTCATAAAGTTATCAGCCACCACCATGCAGTGCTTGAAGGAGGACTCTCAGGAGGCTGCCATCACCATCTTAAAACTATCTGGAAAATCAGTTATATGGGGTGTCAGAGGGTGGTTCTAAAGAGCTGGAACTGGACTAGGCGTAAAATATGCTAAAGATATTATTTTCCAATGATGATGCAATTATTTGTCTCAAAAGTTAAGACTTTTGTTAACAAAAGGTAATTACTATAGATGAAATACAAGAACAGATGTTAGATTATCTGTGATATGTACCGAGATCCTACTATTTTCTATTTAAAGCTATATTATCCACTCTTAAGTCTGTCACCGTGGAATTTGCTTTGACTGATTCAGCAAAAGGACTTTTGTGAAAACCTTTTTTAACAGTTGATAATGGGGAACTGCCAAACAACTGGAAGCAAAGCCTGAAAGCCCATGCTTGTTAACTGTTTATTAAAGTCTGCTAGAGCACACTCTGAAACTGAGCAGCCATCTGCCATGCTCAAGAACAAGAGTCAGAAAGTAGAAGCTATTTTTTTTCCCAAATATTTCTGACCACATGCACAGGTAGGAGAGATGGGAAGGAAATGAAACATCATGAAGGGCTGACACAACACAGATGCAGTGATGAGTGCCTTCACGCCTTCAGGACAACAGAACATGACCTTCTGGCTTTATTTCCCATCCAGCTTTTTGAGAAAGCTACAGGGCAAAACACATGTGTTGAGGGACAGCAGTGTCTGCACAGCACCTCAGAGAATTCCTGATTCCCTGGTCCTTGGATCTTCAGGAGTCCAGCACTTCAGTATTGATTTCTCATTGCTGCTTCAATTCTGCTACTTGTCTTCTTCTTTCTACTGAACTCTGAGAAATTCTAAGCATGTTTAACTGCAACTACTCCAAAGACCTTTGTGAGAGGGTGAAGGTAAATGATAAAGTCATTGAAAAGATCAGACATGAAAAATACCTTCTGCAAAACTAACTGACAGCTTGAGACAATGAACATCATTTAAGAAAAAAAGATGCAGGATCAGACAGAGTATGATTTAAAAGTCTTTCTGTGACAACTCTTCTAATACTACAAGAATATGAAGAATAATGAAGATGATCCTGCTCAATGACTCCTTTGAGAGAAAGGAATGACTAGACACATGAAGACAATTGTTATTTCCCTTCTGTATACCTCTTACTTCCTCTTTGCATTGCTCTGGATGATAGATTGACACTGACCACTGAAAAATATCAGAGTACAAGAATGGCTGAATTGCCAGGGCCTTTCTGATGATCCTACATATCCCGTCCAAACCAGCACTTATGCCCAAGTCTGTTTTTTCATTTATACATGTTTAAGAAAATAGTTACAGGCATACTTTTTTTTTCATTCTGTTTAGTTTTCTGGTTCTGCACATTTGAGATACAGATTAAATTACACCTTTCTGTCTGGCAAACAGGCTGTGAAATATAGGCATGTTTTCATAACTATCAGAATTCTGTAAAATTGCACTGGGGTGCTGTTATATGCACAGGTAACCCAATCATGTTATAGGCAAAATCATAAACAGGTAGGGGCCATATATGGACAAGAGAGCATTAAAAAAAATGAAGCTATTAGAGGATATGGTTCTGCCAGACAGAAGTAGGACTGTCTTCTACCTCTGCTTAAATGCTGGCCTACTAAAATGATGGAAAAAAAAGATTAAATGAAATCATAACACATCTTCTAAATGCACTCTTTATTGCATACTCATTTGTATATTTGACATAAAGTACCATGCTGCCAAAAGCCTGTCCATCCTATTTGACATTATTAGTGATTTAATGGAAGATACAAACCCTTATTGGACACCTTGCATCACACCTCTGTGCCACAAGTACACTGCTTACTTGCTTGAAAAAACCACAAAATGCTTAAGACACAATGTATCAGCCACCCCAATTTAAATATTTATGTATTTTGAATAGTTTCAAATATTTTGTTGCCTAGTTTCCGAGCTTACTTAAGACTTGGGGACTAACATAATAATAGATAGAGATAATGAAAATATTCATCCACAGAGAAAGGCCACACACATCCTGTGGTTAGAGCAGAAAATATTTCCGTTGTCTTGTCACTGCCCAGCCAGCACAAGGAGAGCATCTGGTGTCAAGGAGTATTATAAAGTCTTGTAACAGCTGAGCAAGTCAGGGAAGTCAGAAGGATGTGTGGAGCTGATGAAGATAACTTTTACACCTGGCACTCTGTTTTGCTATCTTGCTTTGCTCTAGTTGTGCTTTGCTGCAAAAATACCTGAGAGACAATGAGCCTCAGGCTGCTACCCAAATGGGAATCCATTGGGGGGACAGTCCCAGCTGATGAAGTGCTACTCCACACACAGCACATGTTCCCTTTTGCCTCACAGTGGTATTAGAAAGGAAATGGGAAGGAAATTTGAGTTAATGAGGGTGGAGAAGAGGTACAGAACAGATACTAACAGTTAAGTGCTTGCTTAACTGCTCTAAATGGATCAGGTTCTGAGGCCTAGGGAAGTGGAGGTGAAGTAGGACCATGGCAAGACAGCTACTTGAATCAGCAGCTTTTCCCTCTTCCTAGATATGGAGTCCCATGGCATCTTCCAGCTGTCACTTCTGTGTGAGCAACCAGCATTGGCATCTTTATTCTGCTTGTGTAATCTGTAAGCAGCTTCCAATCAAAAGAAAAGCAGCATCAATTACAGGTATTAATGTAACAAAATTTATTTGAGAATCTCCAGTGGTAGAAAGTGGTGAGACATGAAGAAAAAGGTGTGACACATCATTGTTCTCACCCCTTCTATGTGCTTGCATTTCAGAACATTTAAAATTAATTTAAAATTAAAAATTCCTGGTCGTATCACAAGGGAGTTTCAGCCACATACTGTATCTGGGAAACTGAAATTTATAAAGACAGCAAGACCCATTCAAGTATATCTCTTAATACCAAAAGGATATTTGAAGATGCTTTTATCACTTATTTGTTTTATTATTTATGAGACCATCTGCAACCAATCAGTTCACCTAAGCCTGGTCACAGCTGAGAACCCCTTTTTTGTTGTTTGTGCTGTTTCTGACATGGAACCTACCTCTTAAAAAAATATTATATGAAATGCACTACTCACTCACATCTGCACCTTCTTTTCCCCAGTAGCCATGTGATTGTTTGATGTTAATGTGATCAAGACCTGTAGGAGGTTTTGTGTTACCAGCTTTATAAAAAGCATCTCATGTACAGACAATTCATATCGATGGGTTGACAACAAAACTAGCATACTTACACTTATTTTTTCAGTTATTGCAATTTTTCTGGGTCTTTTATAATTTAAATATCTTTCAATGACAGGAAGTCCTGCTGAATGAAGTACCCGAGAAATGCATTTTAGAGACATTAAAGTATACCAGAGCACATTTTTCTAAATCAAGATCTAAGTTGATTTTCTATTTAGTCTCACATTTTCCACATACACCCAGCAATTCATAAGCTCTGAGAAGTCTCTCTCCCCACACATCTCATCAGGTCAGGTTTGAACTTTCCATTTGCAGGCAGAAAAGCTGCCATTTCCCAAAGAGTGGAAAGATTCCTGAGTATCTGTTTCCATCTGCTTTGTGAGAAGTCACTCCTTGAAAGACATGGGCAGAAGGGTAAGTACTGGACCATGACAGCCACCACAGGTAAGTCACTTCTAATGTTCTGAGGACAACACATCTCAAGTTACTGTGGCTGTCACTGCTTATCTCAAAGTTGCATTTACAACCCCCATCTGCAGTTGAGGATCTCATTTCCATCATCACCTCCAAACAAGAGAATAATTAGTAGCCAAACACAAGTTGTCTAATCACAAAATATGAAGGTTTATATGTGACTTTGAACCTCCAAAATGCAGCAAGGCCATATTTTCACATTTGTCCCTTCGATCATGAAAACTATCAAGTTTCTTCTATTGACTTCTCACAAGAACTATAGATTTAAGGAAAAACTACAACTACATGTCTTCAGTAAAACCTGCCAGAATTAACAGCACAATTTAATCACTAAAAGTTTGGGTATGAGGGATGAACAAAGCACGCTGTGTGTGACTGTGGCCATACAAATAGACAACATTTTGCAAAAAATTTGTTCAGTTTTCTAAATGGTGCATCAGGTATGCAGAGACGGTGCATTAAAGGAAAAATAGCAGAAACCCTTCATCTATATAAGTGCCCAGCACTTCCAAGGCTCAGTACTATGACCATTTTCTGAAGAGCTGCAGCATTTCCACAACTTCTAGAGAGGACTGCATATCTGCTTGAGACATTTCTCCAACCAGACCTGTAGCTTTTTCAGGCTCAATAAAGCCAAATGTGAAGGCTTTTCATACCGATGGTCCTTTTTATTATTGTTGGTTTTCTTTTTTTCTGACAGGCTTCTTGAATACTCCAGCAAGCAGTGCCCTGTCATCTTTCCCTAACATCTAAAAGTGGAGATTTCAGGGTGGACATGAACAAATCAACTGTGCTACTAAAATATTAGTTTGTCCTAAGGAAAATTACACTGGGCAAGAGATCAGAACATAGGATGACATTTCTCTCCCAGAATCTTCTAGATGCATTTACAAAATTTAAGGCTGAAGAACTAATGCAAAATGTCAGAACTTATTTAGAAAGTTCAATATCTAAAATGTTATTTTTACCATTTTTCAGATGTTCAGTATCTCAAGTGCATTCAGAGAGAATGGTCTTTGCTAATGTTATCTCCTAACTGAAGTTATTATGTCAATCCAAATGATCCTCATTTTACATTTAAACTATTAATCACAAATAACAAAGCAGGACCTTCTGTTTGATTAACTAGATCAGCAACTTCAGAAATGTCCTTGCAATAAAGTATGAGCAGAAGAAGCTTGCTTTGCCAAAATGGATTCAGTCACCTTGCTTTGTGTCAGCATGGGTAAAATAAGACATAAGAGTAGAGAATTTATACAACCTATCATCTATTCTCTCCAGATGAATTATACAGGTTCCTTTCATGTCTACTCTGGAATAAATGAACTTCTACCAATTCCTTGGAAAATTATTCCACAAGGTATTAATTTTTGAAGTCCCTGAGTTTCTTCCTGAATTCCTTCCACCCACAACCTCAAACAACTGTTTTTTAAATCTGAAGCTATATTCTTCCAAATTTGCACCAAGAGACAGCAACAGATCAAATTCATGAATGTATTTCATCTCCCTGTATTCCTTTGTTGATCGGTTTCTTACTTCAGAAATTGCCTTCAGGTGAATCAGCAAGCATTTTGCAGGGAACTAAGATCTGCATCTCATAAATAAAAGAAGAATCTGGTTCCATATCTGCAGCATCCATGCATCTTTTCTTGCTATATAATCCAAATATTGATATAAGCCATTATAGGCAGGCAATAAGCATATGGAGGTGCTAACACATTTACATCTTTCTTGCTAAGCAAGACCCTGTGTACTCCAGAGGAAAGGGGTTTTGGATGTTGTTGGTCAATCATCATATTCTGGTCTTGACAGAAATTAAAGTTTGAGGTTATTCAATGAATATTCCTGAATAGTACTGTCAGCATATGTAGTGTTTGCTCTTTAGCATCTTCATATTACCTTTTTTATTTTTATCTCACACTTTGCCCTCTGCTAGAGCAAGTTGGAGCCAAAAAGGGCAGCAACTACCCCTCAGGAGCTGACGACTCAACATACCGAAGGGATGAACTGAGCCAGTTATAATTTCAAGTGTTTCAGTCTGTTATATACCAAAGTATACATGAATATATGAAGCTCATACTTCACCCTACTTTTTTCCCCAGTGGTCCTGCTGTCCCCTCAATAATATCTATTCTGTAGTCAAGCAGGTTGCAGTACTTCAGTACTGAATGAATTCCACTAGCTCTCCTTTTCAATTAGCAGTCAGTGCTGTAAAGTACACTAGTTATTAAAAAAAAAAGTTTGGTGTTGTTATCTTGCAGCTCTCCTCTTTAAAACACCTCTCCTCTGCAATTTCTACCTGCACCTGCAGGTGATAACTTTTCTTCATTACCAGACAAACAAATTTAGGCATTAATCCCACAGGAAGTACCATAAAATTGGCTTCAGCCTGCCTTTAAATTTCCTTGCTATTTACCTCAGCTAAATCCATGAACCAATCTCCAGCTTTGCTTCCTGAACTCATGTATTAATGATATGTCAAAATCTAAAGCTCCCTGAAGAAAAGAGGTTGCCATGGGATACTGAGCGCTTAGAAGCAAAATGTTGAAAGATGTATCCTGCTAAGAAAGGCTCCAAAGACCTTGCTGTGTCAGCCAGTATTGCTTTTTATCTCTTTAGATGAAACAAAATCACTGCTCTGGGAGGCACTGGGCATCTGTCAACCCTGATTGCACCATCACACTGACCATTTCAACAGGACTATAGGAATCCATTAGTTGAATGGAAAGAACTCCAGTTCCTCAAAAGCTCTGACTGCTGTGTGATATTTGAGCTACTCTCTGGCAACATAGACAAAGAATTTTTCTTCAGCAATACCTGTCTGTAATTACCCTCTTCCCACTTGGTTTTTTAAACAACTCCAAACCCATATGCAAAGAAGCTGTGTGCTACAGATTAGTGACACTTATGAGGGAGAAAAGGAGAATAAAGTGTGAATGCTTTGGGTGCAGTTAGCTAGCCAGGTGAACATAATTTCTTCAGAGGTAAAGATGACTTTTGAAAAAGACAAGAGGAAAAGAAGAGGTGAAGACTGGAGGATGTGATTGTTGAAGCACAATTTCTAAGAGAGAGCATAGCTTTTGCCAGAAGTGTGTGCTTAGTGAGACAAATAGAAGTCTGAGCTGTCTGAAGGGCTAACAAGAGAGAATTCATGTGGGATGAGTCCTCTGTGTGCATCAAAGACCTTGGTGACTGATGTACTCAGCACCATAGAATCATAGCATTGTCAAAGTTGGAAGAGACCTCTAAGATGATCAAGTCCAACCATCACCCAGCACTACCACTGCAACCCCTAAATCACTGAACCACATCACCCAGCACCAGGTCCAGAGACATTTTAAACACCTCCAGGGATGGTAACTCCACCACTTCCCCGAGAAGCCTATTCAAATATCTGACCACACTATGGGTGAAATATTTTTGGCTAGTATCTCATATGAATCTCCTGTCTCACCTTAAGGTCATTTCCTCTGGTTCTCTCACTGCAGTCATGGTATAAGAGACCAGCACCACCCCACTACAACCTTCTTTCAGGCAGTTATAGAGAGGGATATATAGAGAGGTCCCCCCTGAGCCTCCTCTTCTGAGACTAAACAAACCCAGCTCCCTCAGCTGTTCCCCATAAAATCTTCTCTAGTCCTTTCATGAGCCTTGTTGCTCTTGCTGGACATGCTGCAGCTCCTCAATGTCCTTTTCAAAGTGAAGGGCCCAAAACTGAATGCAGAACTCGAGGTGTGGCCTCACCAATGCTGAGTAGAGGGGTATGTGACTTCCCTCATCCTGCTGGCCACAATATTTTTGATACAGGCCAGGATGCCATTGACCTTTTTGGCCACCTGGGCACACTGTTGGCTTATATTGAGCCAAATTTCAACCAGCATGCCCAGGTTGGTTTCTGCCAAACAGTTCTCAAGAGCGGCTCTCAAGCCACTCTTTCCCCAGCCGGTAGAAGCATTTATATATTCCCATGGCAATGTAGTCACACTAAAATCTTTAAAATTTCACTTTTTCTTAGCACAAATTGCTGCCACAGAACTATAGTACAGACCCAGAAGGGGCGTTTGACACAATCTTTAGTAACAAACAAGTTGACAGAAATGCAGTTCTGCCTGAAAATTATTCACAAAAGAAAAGTTGAATTTAAATAAAAATTTGCACCCTTTTCTTTACCATCCTTGTAGCAAATTTACTCTTTGTAAGGACAGCTATAAAGATTTGATTGCAAATATTGTGCATAGTGATTTCATTGTTTCAGAAAGCTACCTAAGCAGACAATATTCAACCAGTAAAACCAATTGTGCATTTACATGTCTCATGTTTCTAATTAATTTATTTGAAGGAAAATGTAACAAAATTTTACCTCTGTATCGTCAATGATATTCAGCTGACACACAGGTGATATTGGAGATTTCTGTGCACTGCTACCTAAAGATACAGAGTCTACAGCTATCTATCCACACGCAGTCTCTTCCTCTTTTGCAGTCATTTGTACAGAGAGAAGCAAGGCAGAATGATGCTCAGGGGGCAGCAAACTCTCCAAGTAAAGTGCAGTGTGTCTTCTTCACCAGTCAGTGACTGGTGGAGGTAAGAGAAGTTTCCCTATCAGAATGGTTCACAGTTGAAGACTGTGCTGGACTCTGCCAGCAGGATCTATTTTATATCATGAGCATCCAAGGGCAACAAGAATAGAAGCAACAAAATACTGATTTTAGCTACACACCACTGGTAACATTTTATAGCAGAACAAGGAACATGGTATTATTTACCTCCAACACAAGAAAATCCCAATTAATATACCACTGAGACAACATCTAAAATATTGTGTGCCTGTTTCTGAAAATTCTGCATCACAAAAAATACAGGGCATTTTTAGAAAAGAGGAGCACATTATTAAAGAAGAGGACACAGTGATTTATAGGTAAAGATTAAAAGATTAATGCATGGTTAAATTAAAGATATGGCGATCTGGGGTATGAAAATAAACTTCAAGAATTGGAATGTCATAAGCAATGAAAAGGGAGAGAAAAGATTTTCACTTATTTCACAAAAATTAGTGATAACTGAATGATCATAACAAAAAGCAAATTTCAGGTAGTAATAGATAAGGAAATGTCTCTCAACAGTGCACTTGACTGCATCGCACTGCTTTTCTTCAGAAAATCTTGAAGCTCACACCTCTTAATATAAATGCACATTCTAACTCATCAAGTTACCCACACAGGCAAAATAGTAGTCTAGAAGACCAATCTCTCTGTGCCAGCTTTCTCCTGTGAACTTGCAAGACTAATTAAAAACTAAGAAAAAACAAATTGTATTGAGTACAGAACAAAAAATGAGAGCAGATTGTCTAAAAAGATGAGGTAAAAGTTACAGTTCTTGGTTTATTTACACTTTTTCTCCTGCTGGAAAGCTCTTAAAAAACCCACAACAGATTACAGCAATAATACAAAATTACCTTTGATGAAACATTTGTCCTTGAAAAATCCTTTTAGTTCAACATTATTTTAAGGGTAAGAAATCTCTTAAAATTGCAGAATCTTTGAAACCAGAATTTTTTGTTTTGAAAGCAACCATAGTGTTTTTCTGTCTACTGTATTTATTATTAAGCATGAAATCCTCATTTTTTTGTACTGTATTTTCATGAATCTACTGACCCATTTATTTTTAAATTTTAAAAAAATTACAAAAATTAGCAATAAAAATTATTGAAGCGAGTAAAAAATTTATTCAAGATGCAACCAGCTCCCACTGTGCACTTTTGAAAACTTCCTCCTCTCTGGTGCCCAGTGGAAGCCCAATGACACAGCACATTTGGGTTGGACTGGTGGTCCAGATAACTTGCACAGTTAATTGCAGCAACAATTTCCACCCATAGACCAGGAAAAAACCCACACAATGAATATATTGAGGCAGAATACAGCCTTGGAGCTGTTGTTAATGAAAAATGAACTGCATCCTTATATCTTTGAATTTAACTTTGCAAGTCATCACTTTCAGGCGTGAGCCAGAGTGGGGTTTTAAAAAGTTCCCATTGTAAGTTGATGGCAAAACTTCCACTGACTCCTGTGAGCTGCTACAAGTCTCTGTGAAAAAAAATGCATCAGCAGTCTGTGGAACTGAACATTTAAACTGTTGGGAATTTACACTGTGGCCACTTAGTCAGAGTGGTGAAATGACATCTGTAACTCTGCAGGTCACCTGGAGAGTAGCACGCGTTTGGGCCATGTGATGCCAGACTATTAATGTACACAATTAGTTTTCCTAGACTCATTCTACAGTCAAGTAATAGTGAAACATTACAGTTGGTTCCTATTGCTCTCACATTTAGCAAAATTAAACTAATATTTAGCAATTTCAGGCACTGTCATGTTTCTCTGTTGCTTTCACATATCAGATGTGGGATCATCTGCTGGGGATGGCATTTTGCTCTCCTAACTCCTAACTCCAGTGTTGAAGCAAACCTCTGAAACCCACTTCAGCTCCTTTGCAGAGTGTAGAGAGAAGAGCAATGCAGCAGAGAACTACCTAGATGAACACTTATTTACCCAAATGCAGGTATCTTCAGCCACTCAGCCCTTTCAGCTGGAGACTGACCCTTGGAAATACAAAACCCACCCTTTGAGCCTGCACCGAAAGAGACACGGTCATTTATTTTAATATAACCTCTGTTAAACACAGAAAGTTGGAGCAGCTGCGGTTTTAGTTCCTGCCATAGAGTTGCTGCCAGCTTGCTGGTGTACAGCACGTTCAGGCTTCACTACACATGGATATGGGGAACAGTTTCCATTTTGCATTTAAATTAATAACCCAGGATGGCCATTAAAACTCGTTAAACCCCTAGCTTTAAACAACTACTCATCAAGGTTGTCTTTGCACCTCAGCTGAAGGATGACCTCAAATTGCCTATGAGAAAGCTAAAACTACCTTACTCTTGCCCCCACTGTCATAGTAAAGCAACACCTCTGCCATCTAAATTTAATGCAGTGTAAATACATTCCTTTTTTCAGTGAAGACAGGGCCTGAGGCTGCTGCTTCTCCTTTTTCTGTGTGTGGGAGCATGGATGTCTTTTGAACTTCCTGAAGTCAGCAAGATCCCCTGGGTATTCTCATGTTTATTTTAGAAAAGGCCTATTGTTCTGGAGACTAAGACCATTTCTGAGGCTATTTTGAAGCTCTTTGAAACTGTTAATTGTTCTAACCTTCAATTTTAGGGACATCAGAAGACAAGTGATTAAAGATCCATTTCCCCCAACAGAGACACTATTTTTATTCATTTCTTATGCCCTATTTGGCTATTTATTGCCCTTATTGTTTCTTTTGATTGTTGCTAGGGAGAAGGAGATTAAAACTCAATGTGCAGCACAGCTCATTCTAGGGTATAATTTTTCTGGTATTTAAAATAATATATGCTAGATAATAGATATAAATTACTGTGTTGAGCTTAAAAGAGGATATTATTGTGCCATATTTAGTTTTATTTTTTCCTAGTCTTCAAAAAAATGTTTCCTGAGGGATGCACAGGAAGAAGACAGATATGATAAATGCAAACAGATTTCCTCTGTGAATGCAAAAGGAGAAACATAAGCCCCCAAACAACTGCCTGTTTTCCCCTACAGAACAAAGAAGTTCCTCTCTAGACACTTTAATTATATTTTTTGTTACTGAAATATGTGCTGTCATGCATTATTTGGGTCATACAACATAATTCTGTGAATAAAAATAATTTCCTAATATAGCCCTACTTGCTGGTCAACTACAATTGGGCAGGGCAAAACCCAGAGTCTCTCTTGGAAAAAGCAGAAAGTTGTTAAACCGTCGTGTTTTGCTTTTGGTCCCTAGATTTTCTGGAGACACTTGATTTCTTTGAGAAGGTTGGTTTTTTCCAAACATGATCAGCAGGGAAGCAACAGATTCTGGGTAGACCACATGAGGCATCAGCTTCACTGACAAAGGTAATTTGATGAAACTGAAGAAGGTGGCTGAGGATTAGGACTTCCATATGAGCACTGCTAATATGGAGTCAGTGTCCAGAGAAGGAGGAATTATTTGCCCACTTCTGAGCTTGTCTGGACCAGATTTGTGGAAGCTCTGGAGGGAGAACTGTTGCGTGAAGGTCTGCACAGCTAAAGCCAGGGCTGCAAGAATTGTTGTGCCACCCATAATGCACCACTTGGCTTGTGCTATTTTTCAATTTAAGTGAAAGAAGAGGGAACAAGTTTTATCAAGTAGGAAGAAAACATTCTTTCAAGGTGACTGACAGATTTTTAAAGCTCCTGAAACCTGGGAATGAGTAAAAACTTTTGAGTGAGTTTGGACAAAGCATTTACATTCTCTTAGAAACAATATCTGAAACAAGGTAGTTGATTTGTGTAGCTGACACTTGTCCAGAAGAATTCAGAGAGGAATTTCTCTGCTGTATTAAAAAGAAAACATGCCTGTGGTCACAGCCTCCTTTTACCTCCTCAGGCTCAGTTTCTACAGCTGACTGCCTTTGGGCACATGGCTATGTGCTGTGCACATAGTTTTAACAGCATCCCATGAGGAGGGGAACTTGGAAAGAGCAAGGTTTCATTCCCAGCACTACCAAAGGGTTTCCTGTGAGCCCTAGAGCATCTTATTTGATCTACACTGTTCACTTCATTCAAAAAGAAATACATTGCACTTACCTATTCTGCTGTAAACTATAAAAATAAAAGTATTAATGTACATTTATCACTCAAATGTTGCACTAATAAGCATCACACAGAAAGATCCCTAAATATTCACAGTGAACAAGAGAGAGTTAGATCAAAGTGTTTGGCTATCTTACGTGATCATTGGATCTTTCTCTCACAGGTATTACAGTATTTGTAATGACCTCAATTGTATGACCAGAACTTGTAAAAGTTGAACATTAGTTACCAGTGTCACTGATATTGGGGGAAAAAAAAAAAAGCAAGCCCAACAAAAACAAACTTGACAGAACTTTGAAACACTGCGGTTCCGACTTCATGACTTAGCCTGTGATACTTCCAGTCAGTGGCTGTTGTGTTGGATATCTTCTGGTTACCCACAATGCTCAAGTTATATTCAGAGTGGCCTAATTGGCAAACACTGGAAGTACCAGGAAAGCTCTTTTTATAATAGAACCTTAATTCACCAATTTCTCTCATGATCAACAACCTTAGGAATTACAGATAAATTTTAAAAGAAGTTACAAGATCCTGTGGTAGTGGATGCAAGACAGACTTATGTAAAATACTAACTCTGATGCTTTAAATCTGGATCCTTTAAAATCTGTGATCCCTGAAATTAAGTATTTCTAGATATTATGAAGTGTTTAATTTACTAGAGCAGTTTGTATCCTCTGTCAAACACAAAATAAAAGATTCGCAGAGCTCATAAACTTGCCAAATGCTAGTCCTGGCATACACATACATGAGTTTCTTCTGACTGTCAAGTTCTAGAGAACTTTCATTTCTGAGAATTTTTTTCCCCCCAAGCTTTCTATCTGCTCTTGCATGTATGAGCATGCTACTTTGACTACTTGTGTTGATATAAAGCCTAAGAAATAATGTAATAGACCAACAAGAATTTCAACCTCAGTATGTACTACAGGGTGGAAGATACTTCCTTTGGAGTAACTTCAGTTTTATAAATATAAATATTAGGAAGCTGAAAAATACAGAAAACCGAGTGAAAATAATGATCATGCAGAGGTCAAGTGATAGAAAAGCTGAAAATATGACTGACTGCAGAGCTCCAAAAGAGAAGCAACTCAGGCCACAAAAAAAAGGAAAAAGCTTGAGAGCCAGTAGCTTCTTGAGAGTCAAGATTTAATTTAAAACAAGAGGTGTTGTAGGAGGCAGGTGGACTGAGCTGACATTTTAGGGAATTGAGCAAAATCTAAAAATGGAAATAAGGAATAAAAAGGTAATGCAAAAGTGTGGTTTAAAAACAGTTTTGAAAGAACAAGAAGGAAGCACATAAAATGAACTTTTTGTAGATTTGAAGTTCAGCTATCAAGGGAAAAATGAAAATATTAACATTTAAGGAGATGATGAAGGCTACAAAAAAATGACTCCCAAATTGTATGGGCAATGTTAAAAGTCATTAGGAAGATGAAAAGGACTTTCCTGAAGATGTGAAATGAAAATTTCACTATAATGCTGTAGCACATTAAGTAAACATATAGTTGGGCTTGAGTATAACAACTGCACCAGCAACACCAATTTTCAGGTGAATCATTTCTGTGTTCAGATATTACCACAAGTTGGGACAAAACCAAAGTGTGCAGCACTCTGAGTAGTGTGCATGTGTGTTACTGCCACTGCCCAGAAGGAAGACTTAAGGAAACACTTGCTGCTAAAACCCCCCCTAATCACAGATACACAAAATATGCTGAATTGGTAGTGACCCAAAATGGTCATCAAAATCCAACTCCCACTCCTGCACAGGACATTCCAAGAGTCACACCATGTGCCCGAGAGCATTGTCCAAACTCCTCTTGAACTCTGTCAGGCTGGTGCTGTGATCACTTCCCTGGGGAGCCTCTTCCAGTGCCCAACCACCCTCAGGGTGAAGAACATTTCTCTGATGTCCAACCTAAACCTCCTCTGACACAACTTCAGGCCATTCCCTCAGGTCCTGTCACTGGTCACCACAGAGAAGAGATCAGTGTCTGCCTGTCCTCTTCTCTGTGTGAGGAAGTTGTAACTGTAATGAGGTCTCCCCTCAGTCTCCTCCAGGCTGAACAGACCAAGTGACCGGAGCCACTCCTCATCAAGCTTTGCCTCCAGACCCTTCACCATCTTTGTTGCTCCCCTTTGGATGCACTCCAGTAGTGTAATTTCTTTTTTATATTGTGGCACCCAAAGCTGCCCCCAGCACTCGAGGTGAGGCCACCCCAGAGCAGAGCAGAGCTGGACAATCCCCTCCCTTGCCTGGCTGGTGATGCTGTGCCTGATACCCCTCAGGACACGCTTGTCTCTCCTGGCTGCCAGGGCACTGCTGACTCCTGTTCAATTTGCCATCAACCAGGTCCCCCAGGTCCCTTTCCATGGCACTTCTTTCCAGCACCATTTCCTGGTCTCTCCCTACGTCCAAGGTTGCCTCATCCCAGGTGGAGGATCCGGCACGTTCCGTTGTTGAACTTCCTGATGTTGGTGATTACCCAATCCTCTAATTTGGAAGGAATTATATATAGAGTGTACACCCCTTGGATAACCCCAGTAGTTTCATGCACAGAAAGAGCATAGGTATCTTTTTGCAATCTAAGGTATTAGATAACCTCTTTGAAGTCAGCTATGTTTAGTTAACCTCTGCAGTTTCTACGAAATATATAAAATACTGGTGTGATATTGGTGTGGATGCACCTCTTCTGTTCTGCTTTACATTTTAACAAATGTATTCCAGCTTCAAGGAGATTATCATCAATTCTACTGAAGTATTCAGTTTTAGTTTAGAAAAAAGCTACATAAAAATAATCAGCTTTAATAGGTTTAAACGCCACCTTTCTTTGAAGGAGAAGCTAATTTAGAAAACTCCTGCACTGGATATTTCCCACAAATTTGTTTAATCATGATTTAAATGTTTCAATCAATATGACTTCAGAGCATGTCCCTAGTGAGATCATCAGCTATTCAGCACTTCAAGCCCATCTAAAATCCTAAACCAAATCACATGATATCTAAATGGAACCAGTCCCATTTTTTTAATCAGATAAGCACATTGAAATTTGCAAGGGAGAAGAATCAAGTCACAGCAAGAGTAATTATGAAACATATCGAAATGAACTCCTGGTTTTAAAATCAGTCTCTCAGACTGAATAAATTTGATCCTGTTTAACTGTAACCCCAGATTATATTGAGACAATGATTTAATTTTTTTAATTTCCCTTTGTTACTGTAAATTCAGATACCAAGCTGAGAAAATACAATTTCTCAGGTTCAACTTAATTTTACAACCAAAACTGAGCTCAAGTCTCTTTTAGAGAATCTTATTACTCTAATCAACTAATGATGTCACCAACTACAACATAGATTCGGGACCAGTACTGAAACTGTTTTAATTCCTGTTTGAAGTCAAATGGAAGATGTGATACAGCACTAACCATCAGACATTTCTACACCCATAAGTGACTCTAAAAATTCTGTATGTAGCTACTTCAGCATAAAAGCCAGAAAGATAAGACCAAGAACTTACATAGCATCATTTTTGATTTAAATCAATACAAAAAATCCCGCACAAGTTTATGAATATAGTCACAAATTATTTTTCTGAAATTGGTAAAAGAATCCCCCAAATATATAAATTTATAAAATAATAGGTGAAGAAGGTTAATAATCTTTAATTGAATTTTTTTTTCATTTTTCAATTATATTCTGCATGAAAAAATCTTGCTGGGAGTGCCAAATAAGCCAAAAGGACATTAATTAGCTAAATAAGACTACATAGCAAGATAAACAAAAATGAAAATGAAATGCTTCTAAACTTAATATAGGCATAGGGCATAATAATTTTGAAACTTAATAAAAGGTAAACAGTTTTAAGAGTCACTTTTCCATTCAATTGACATGTAATGTGCTCCATTTACATGCAAAACATATTTGGCTAAATAAGCTACCCACAGCTGGAAGAAGTTCAATTTTCCAATCATAGCTAATAGAGTTCTTCCTGTAAGTTGAGAGAAGAATCACACGCAATATAAAAGCTTGTGATGACCAGGTAAGCTGAGAAGGAGCAGGTAATCAATAACAAGCAAGATCTGGAATAGGAAGAGCAGCTGCTTTTTCAAATGGAGGAAAACCATTGCAGAGACAACTGGAGGGACAGATCCTGGGGATTGCTGGTGCACATCAGGTGTGCGTGTGTGCAGGGTGGGTATGCCAGAAAAAGGAGGAAATAAGGTGAGAATCATTCACCACTCAGCTACAGCTAGGAAGGGGATGTTCTGCTGTTGCTTTTCTCGGCTTGATTTTTTGTAGAAGCACTGAAGCCAGAGACACCATATCAGGGTGAAGGAATGGACAAAGAATCATATTCTGATTTTTCAGATTTTAAATGTGTACTCTTGGAGACCGCAGCAGCCAAAAGCACCTAAGCAGCATGAGATTAAATGAGCCTTGCTGGAGGACTGCATTTCAAACTGTATGAAGACAGAAAATCATGATAATATTCAAATATATCTTTATGTATGTTATACCCTTTAACCTTCACTAACAATACAGGTGTTATTTCAGCTCTTCTACATCATTACAAGGATTCTTCAACTAGTTTTGCTTGTCTAGGGTCCTAATGGGGTAGTCAGGATGAGTCAGGGTGACTCCTGGGTGGTGCTGCAGAGGTGGTTCTGGCTTTGGTTCCAGCCACAGGCATACATTTCCCTCCAGACCCTGGAAACCCTTCCTTGCCCTAGCCATCCTTATCTCCCTTTCTCACACTGAAGCCTCAGAGATATGTTGTGCTCAGAAAATGCAGGAACAAACCGAGAACTAGAGCAGTCCGTAGGGCATCTCATGCTACGCTCAGGGCTGTAACACAAACAGTTGGCTGCTCCCAGCTGAGCAATATGCAGAGACCTCCAGAAAAACAAAAGCCTACTGCACACATATTTACAGTGTATTGCAGGAAGGCCAGGCAGGATTTACACTGTTCTGTGATAGGATCTCATAATAGGAGAGAAATGCAGTGAATTATCTCAGATAATGGCTTGTCAGATTCTCTAGAATGACCTAAATTATAAGCAGTGTTAATTGTGTTCTGCATAATGTTAGAAGGAAACCTTCTCCCAGCAATACCTTAAAAAAAACTTAATGGGAGAAAAGAACATTTTCTCCTGCTACTGTTTGAGGATGCAAATACAGAATGAGCGTAGTATGGGAAAGAAGGGGAGGGAAGAATGGGGTTTACAAACAGAATAAGACATTCACGACTGGACAGATTTTGTTTAATAAGTAATTTTTTATTTTTTTTTTCAGTTTGAGGTTTGAAGAATTAAAGTTAGATGTAAAAAAGATTGTGAAAAAGTTATTTTATCAGCCTGTACAATGCATACATTCAGCCAGTGTCATGATAAAAAAATGGGAGAAGCAGCAGCAATAGAGGTAAAAAAGAACTGAAAACACATGAAGGAAGGAAAGGGTAAGTAGGAAGAAATTAGGGCTAGACATAGCGCTGTATCTTATTACAGTATTGTCTTTTGATGTAAAGGTTTCCACTATCTGCTTCAATGGAAGACTGTCTTACACAGCCTAAGAAAAGGTTAAGCCAGAAGGCAAGGGCAAAAGTTGAATGTTAATACAGGCAGAAATATATTCTTTTGTGAAAGATGTGAAAAGCTTTTCTTCATTGTTTTATTCTAACAGAACTTTGTAAAAGCCACATTTTCGTGTGAATTCATGATTTCCTCTGCAGCCTGTCAAGTGTTTTTCCCAACATTTAACATCAAAGTGAATGTGTAGATAGATTACAAGGTCACCCAGCCTATTAGTCCACAGGATTTATAACTGTTGATAGCTAAATAACTTTTCTTTTGGTGTAATACACCTAGTACTGGAAATCTGAGGTTTCTAGTAGTCAGTCTTCACTTCCTCTCTGATCTGAAGGGTAAGGAAACCTTCTGGCTGACACTGTGGACAGAAGACAGAGGTGATATGGCCAAGATTAAAGGAAGCAAGATTTCAGTGTGTAATCTGAAGAGCTCACAAGAAATATCCTCCTACAGATAGTGACATATGGACAGAAGGCACTGGACTATTTTGCACTGCTTTTTTGCACTGCACACATGGACAGGACTCTATGATTGGGATTCTCCCTGGTTCTTGTAAGGTCCAACATCCCCAATGGGTGTACACATTAATGCCATTGCTGACTTAGCTCTGGCAGTGCAAATATTGATTACCTGACAGTGTCTTTCTTTCCCTTTCCTGGACAGTGTGCTATGAGACCTTGTAGTTCCTTCTCAGGACACTCAGAGGAGCTGAAAAAAGACCGGTCCATTGGCAGAGACACGTCCAGGGAACAGCTTCTTCCCAGTGGCCAAAGAACATCACAAAGAGAAATACAAATACAAAGAAAATTGTTCTGAAAGATATTGCCAAAACTTCACATACTGGATTGGCAGAGTTTCTTGCAATTACTGTATTTGTTGGAAGGATATCTACAAACACACATACAGTGAATATTTACGTGTATTTATGTATGGTGCATATTACTACGTGTGTGTATCTAATTACACGTATGTTATACACATATTTTTATTAAATAAAATGAGGCTTTATATTGCTGAACTATATTTCCAGAACTTTAGTGTGCAATTTAGAGCAGAAATTACAGGAAATCATGAGATTACCAGCACATTTGTAGCATATAGCTTGACAAGATCTCTTTCAACTACTGCTGCAAATAAAAAATGAGACTGACAAAACACAAATCCATTACCAAAGCACCTTTTAGCCCATTCTGTCTTTCATCCTGTTCTTCCATTTTACATATTTCTACTTAAAGAAATGCTCCAGCTTATAGTATTCCTACATGAGGTGCAACCAACACACATTGTTTATTTAAAAAAAAAAACAAATTAAGAGGAAGAATGTGGAGATCTCTAGAATGCCATCCATCTCTCACTACAGTTAATAAACACATCATAAAGTCCTGTTCAATTTTGCTAATGCTCCGTCTCCAAACTGTTGATTATATACAGCTTTCAAAACTACTGCTGCATGTTAGAAGCTGACACACAAGAGCACGCAGGAAAGATGATTTTGAAAAGCCAGTCTCGGGCTGCGATTTTAATTGAATTTGAGCTGGAGCCATACTTAGTGTAATTACACAAATTGAAATGAAGGCTAGAGAGAAAACCAGAAAAGCTGTACCAGTGGTTTGTGCAACACAAAGGCAGTGCCCCTGCACATCTGGCAGTGGAGGAGAGGAAGTGGCACACAGGACATGAGGCACGCATGGGAGACAGCCGAGGTGGCTGAGTGATCCTGAGTCCTGCTGAGAGCTGATCTGAACTGCAGCTTATGGTTCTGGGTAATATAAATCAGTGCATTTATCTCACTTAAATAAAACTATATTACCTTACACCTGTTGAAAATCCAGTCCAGTGTATTTCAGCTGATAGCAATGATGAGAAGCGGATTTAAAATCACCACTTGCACTAGATGAATCAGTAATAATGAAAATGCAGTCACTGGGGAAAATATCCCCTCAAATGGGAGGTTTACAATGCTAACATTATGTTGCACATGCTATTAAAGAAATAGTCTAACAGGTTGATTAGCTCTTTCTAATAGTGCCCATCCATTATTAATAAAGCAATCATATTTTTAAGGCCTGATTCTCAATTATTTCATTAACTGAATGAAAAATTAAACAAAGATGAAGAGAGAAACATTTTAGCTTCCTTAGCAACCCTGCTAAAGAACCTTTTCTCCCACAGTGTATTTACTGAATTGTTTGACTAATGGAATAACCAACCATTACTGCTAAGGACTTTGGCTGGTGAGGAGTGTATGCCAATGAACCTACCAGATTTGTTCATTAAGTCTGACTCATGGAAAGGCTAAAAGAGTACATCATCTCAGCAGTAGGAAAATGCCAAAAAAATTAGATGCTTTGTCTGACCTTTGTTTATGAATTGGCTTAATCTAGAAATGGGGATGAAAGCCTCCTTTAAAAAGGCTTCATCTTCTGGTAAAGGGCAAAAAACCCCTTCGTCTAACAGAAGCTCAGTAATACTCATGCCCAAATAAATTTTTTCCAATTTATATAAAACTCACAAGAGTTTTTTCCCATTCAGCAAATCATTCAGAAACAAAAGAGAGCTGTTCAGGCCAAATGTCTGAAATGAAATTCATAAACAGCTCAACAGAACTTCAAAGAACAAGACAATGTTTAAAACTCAGTGTGCTTCCCATTCTTGTGCTCATCTTCCCTGTGCTTATAAAGATTTACTAGTCAACACATTTCCATTTTCTGACAGATTAGTACCCACTGCCCTATGTGAGAGACAGAGATTCAGTTAATGTCCTACCATACAAGAAGAGATGCATACTCATTTTTGTAGACCAGATTAATTCAGCCTATCAAATGATTTTTACATACACAGGCAGGAAGTGACACCAGTCTAAAGGCTGATACTCAAGCCTTGGCTTACAATAAAATGCATGTCTGAACAATAGCCAAAAGGTGATGAAACCATGTATGTGTGAGCCTCTTAAATATTTTCTATTTATTCCTTTGTTCTTTCTGAAATCCTCTACATTCACTGAAGATCTACTAACAGCTACTCTGAAACCAAAACTGCCTGCTGAACTTTGATTATCAAAGCCTTCTTTCAAAAGACCTAGGGACAGGACTGAAGGGGAGGCATGCAAGAGCTAAAGGAGGGAGAAAGGGATGAGAACATTTCCCCAATGACTCCCCAAGCTGCTCTTGCTGCATCCTTGCAGCTAATGCACTGTATCCATATTTTAGGGAACTGGATTATGCGATATTTCCTTCCCACATTCCTTAGGGTGTCTCCCAGGCTAGGAACACAGGTGATCAGCAAGGCATGCCTTTGTGTCAGAAATGAAATCATCTCACTCACTCTCACTGTTTAAATCACTTCACTGTCACCAAAGGAGAACACTTGAAAAAACAAAAAAGTGAACATTTTTTTTTCTAATGCAGAGAAGGCAGAGCACAACATTCAAGAAATATGGTTGTAGGAATAGTAAAAAAATACTCATTTGTCTTGGTGTTCCAAATGTCTTATTTTCTTTTTTTCCCCCTGTCTCTTTCTCTTTCTTTGATTTAAATGCAACTCTACACTATTAAAGTTCTTTTTATATTCAAGGCTGATGCAAAGAAGGAATAGTTGCAAAGTGAAATGAAAGCAGAGATGTAGTGGATGGAATCTAAAAGTTTGCCCTAACACAAAGCAACAGAAAACAAGGGATGCTTCTGGGAAAAGATGATGAAGGACATGGTGAGATTCACCTTTATGGGAAAATGGACAACAAGAATATTGTTATTATTATTATTTTTTTTAAAATAATAAACCATAGAATTCTTCCAAAAGAATTTTGTATCATCAGACTAAGCTTAACATAATGTTTTCTTTCTGCTGTTGTCTGAGAATAGCCTATTTAATAGTTTATACTATTTCTTTGTACTATGGGTTTGTACTACATACTCAAGCCTTTGCTGTAGCCCAGACATGCCCAAAGTCTCTCCACCTGTTGATCCACAGGTGCAGCTGCAGCTCAGACACAAGGCACAGAAATACACCAAAATCCTTGCCTTCATCCAGGCTCTAAGCTCCCCTCCAGTCCAGCCACGCTGTAAACAGGGAGTGCTGAACACCCTAGAGCTTATCCATCAACAGGGCTCTTCCTGAGAGCTGTGTGGATGTCAGATCCATGCTTTTGTACATCGCTGAGAATGGAAATGGCATGGTACACTGTATCCACGTGTGCTCTCCTGCACCCTTGCATCAATTGGAAAATCAGCCGGAAGCACAGCGTAAACGGCAGCCACCTGAGTAGGCACACCCAGCAACCAGTCCTCAGGCTCTGGGACAGTGGCAGGCTTTTTCTGTTCGTTGAGTATGATGCCTACTTCCATGGCATCCTTTGATTACTGTTCCTGTAACTATTACTTAACTACTAAAATTCTCTGGACTGCATGAGCCATGACAGCCACATCTTCCTTGCAAGGTTTTTAAGTCCAAATTTTATATATAGCTTGTTTCCAGCATTGATTAGAAAGCAACAATTTTTGGATCCCCATTGTATAACACTGTAATGACTCAGGCTGACTAAATAACTGTGGAGCGACCAAGATGTTAAAGTCATAGGAAGGGAGGAAAGGTTTGCTTCTATTCGCATTTTGTTAATGTGCTTCATATTGCTAATCCTTGACCTCAATCTGCAAATACAGTATTTTCATATTTGAAGTGCTGGGATCATTTTTGGGGTCATCCATTCTGGGGCTGGAAATTTAATTTGGGTTTACAGTAAGTGACAGAATTAAAAACTGATGAGATGATAGTACAGCATATTATAGTATTAGAATGTCTGATTTCTGATTTACTTTTTGCAATGTTGTAGAAACACACTAATGTGCAGAGGTCAGAGGTCTGAAAAGACTGGAAGACAATATCCGTATCCAGTAAATAAGACACTTAGTGCAACTAATACCCACTGATTACCTGTTATTAAAAAAATCTACTAAAATACATGCATAGCAACACACAATGTGGCAAGAAAGGAAGTGCTGTATAACAAACAAACATTGATAACCCTGTGAAAGTCAAAGAGATGCTGTGTATTTATGAACCATGCCAGTTGTGATTCTTTGTAGTCATACTTTGAATTAAGTGATATATTTGTCATTTCAGTATCTCGGAAAAGGCTGAATTAACTCACTCTCTGCTATTATGAAAGTGCTGTAATCATAACTCCTGCATCATTACATTATCAGAGAACTAGATTATGAATCCTAATCTTTCCACTACAGATGACAAGAGCAGTTTTGTCATGAGATTTTTGCAAAACAGAATCAGCCTGAATATTTCAAATCAGTATTTCAGCTTGATAAAATGGTCTTTGTGAAAATGTTGACAAGCAGAAAGTGTTACTGCTCCTGCATGTTCAAACAGAAAGTGGATGAATAATTATTAGAGAACATATTTACCCAGGAAAATTTGAAAATTATGCACAATTTTATTTTCTCCATTAAAATTGCCTCTAATATGTAACCAATGTGTTTCAGAATATCTCCTATCTAAGCAGTAATCACTAAAAAAATAAAATACAGCTAAAAACACAGGGGCCTTCAACAAACATTTGACTTAGAACAGCAGTCCCTGTTTCAACAAGTCTGCAGAAACTGGATGCTCTTATCTCTATCAATACCTTGCTGGGGAAATTAGGGAAACTACATATTTTTCCCATCCGTCCAATGGTTTTTTGAGGTCTTTGATTAGCCAATGTTTCTAAGTAATTCGGGCAATGTTTACAAAGAATTTTAGTACCTTACCAGTGTAAAAGAAAGAATATGAGAGGCTGTTTTTTATAACTTGTTTTGGTTGAAGTCTTTTTTCAATCCATTTTCCTACAGCTGAGAATAATTTTTGTTTAAAATTTCTTAATCGCATTGAGCTTTTTGGGAACCAGACAGTGACTGAAATTTTTGAAGTAGAAAACACTCCCACATGATGAAAAGAATTCTGCATCAACTAAAACCTTTCTGAACTCCTTCGCAAGGATTAGGATTCAAATCAATTATTCAAACTCCTTTCACTAGATCGATGTTTGCATACACAGACTTAACAGGTAAAGTAACTTTTTTCACATGGGAGGATTGTTCCATTGGTTTCCTGTTTTCAGCTGCTGTTTAGCATGAGGGAGGGATTCTAGACTAGCTTCACTAGATTCCAATATTGACACCATTGGGAAGTCAAAACCTGAGACTTCCTCTAAACAGGTATTTTCAATTCTAATAACTAATTAAAAATTTAAGCTTCTCCTGCCTTTTAAATAATGCATTGAGAATTCTTTGTAGCTGCATCTGGATTTTGAGTTTCTGTAATTGCTTCAGAAATTGCTTTTTGCAACCACCAGGGCTATAGACCAAGATCATGTAAGTTTGTACATGCCAATGAGAATCTGGGAAACAGAGCTGTAGGCTGGTTAAAAAGGACCAGCAAAGAAAATCTTACCCAGAATACACCTACGGGAAGATGATTTTTTCTTTTAAGGCATCATCTCTTTACTGACTGAAGGATCCTTACAAAATTTTATCCTCATTCTTCCCTTCCCTTCCCTTCCCTTCCCTTCCCTTCCCTTCCCTTCCCTCCTCATCGACCAGGACCCAAAATTTCATCACATCCAATCAAATTCCCTTTCCCTTTGACGTTAATCCCTCCAGTCTGTGGCAGGGACACCTCCCACCACCCCAGGNTTCTCTCTTCCGTCTTCCCTTCCCTTCCCTTCTCTTCCCCTCCCTCCCCCCTCCCCTTCCCCTTCCCCTTTTCCTTCTCATTTCTTCTTTCTCTTTTATTTTTTTGTTTTTTCTTTTCTCTACGTAATTTTTGGCTAAAGAGTAGAAAAAGTTTATCTATGCATGTGACAGTTCAAGCCACTGTTAAGACGCAACTGACTGTCAGTGGCACAAGACATGGTAGGGTTTTAGACAGTCACCTTTTTTAGAGCATCAGGGATAGAAGGAAGCCTATGAATAAAATGAACCTCCCCCAACATTCTTTTAACAACAACAAAGAAATTTTTGCTTTTCAGAATAGAACACTGTCTTTCTCTCTTGTCCTCCCACACTGCAGTGCTCTATTCCCCTAATTTCCATTATTAAACTTTGCTTTGACATAAAAATGCCAATGAAACAGCACAGAGAGAGACATTATAAAAATAACTCCTTCTGGGAACTACAGACCTTCTAAGATATGGATATGAGTAAATGGAAATTTGTATCTGTGAAAAAGAAAAGGACTTTGTTAAAAAACACATTAATAACTGAGGAGAATCAAGACAAAACTACAAGAAAACAAGCAGTGCTGTAACCCCAATAAAAACTTTGTGTGATGAAGTAATAAAAGTTATATTCTTCCTAAGTGGACTTGCTTGTATGCTACAGGTTCTAGGTGTGCTGAAGACACAGCTTTGATTTCAGAAAAAAAACAAAAAACAAAAAATCCCCCCACCTCAAATCCCCTTCATGGTGAATCATAAGGGACTCCATTTCTTTATAACACAGCAGTCGCAGTTTGTCACCATGGCTGGTTTAGTGTAAGGATTTTTTCAATGAGTTACTCGTATTAGAATTTTCTCAGCCACCCATAAAAAAGTGCTATAATTTCTCAACTCAGTGTCAACATGCTATTTTTTCTAAGACATTTGACAACCCACTCACTCCCAGATCCAAATCCTTGTATTTTATATTTGCTTTTTATATTTCTGCATGATTTTTCTCAGAAGCTGTTTTTCCTGATTTACTCACTTTTAAATGAATCCATTTGGTCTTCCTCTCTTGGCAAGAGCAAGGTATCCTCAATCATAATAATAGCTAAAACTTATTTGAAACATAATGAATTTGTTTTTCTAGTTGCTCCATATAGAACTCTATTCTGCTTAAAAATGCCCTTTAAACCCCAAAAATGTCAGTTGTTTCACAGATCTGAAATCATAGAAATACTTTTCAGCACATTACAATTATATAGAAGAAAATTTGAATATTAGATTTTGATCTAGTTCTACTACAATGAAATTTAGATAATCTTTTTTCAATGAGCACTAACAATCAGAACCATACCTACCATATTATAAATGAAACAGCACTTTACTTCATTACACAACAGTTTATTAAGAGATGTAAATTGGAGATGTCTCATTCTGCTACCCACAGGAAAAAGTCTTGCTAGTAGCTGTTTCTTTTTAGATCAGTCATCAGTCCGATTATCACTAGTTCAACACTGTGTTAGCTGGAGTTCTTCTTCCAGTTTATAAAGTAGGAGGGAAATTAACAAACTTGTGGTGAAGTATATAAATAATGAAGGACTTACTCTGCGAAATGTTGATAAGCCTTGCTGAGACAGAGCAGAGCCTGTGTAATGACCAAAATGTCAACAAAAGCACACTCTGACAGGTCTCTAGTCTAAGTGATTTTACAATTTCCTGTTGAGTCTACATTTTGCATTTGTAACATCCTCCATTGAGGAGCTCTATGTTCTACCATTCTGGTCAAGTAATCATTAAGGCAGCCCAAGTATTATATTCTTCCTGCCTACACCAGGAATTTCAATCCACATTAATTCTACTGTTAGAAATTGCAGAAGTGAGTTGACTTCTGTAATTTGAATCTTATCCCTTTTCACTTATATTAGTATTAATATTCCACCTTATACAAATATTTGGCATTAGTGTCTATTTGATTGTCTTCTTTCCAGTAAGATGCTAACATACACTATTACATTCATGTCTTCATTTAGTTATGAATTCCAAATCCATCTTAATTCTTAGGTTGACACAATTTCTTTAGAAGTACACATACCACTGCCCTCTTCCTTTCTTGGCAGTCTCTTTAAAAGACACTCCACTTGTTTTTAATTTCCTATACATTTGGTAAAGAAGATAATAAAATATTCACTTAAGGATATGAATGTTTTCTATCTTGCCTTAGAAGCAGTATCCCAAACTTCTATTCTTGAACCTAGTAGAAATGTCAGCACCTCATTTTGTGATTATCCTCTGGACATCCCAAGGACCACCTGGGGGAAATCTCTGACTACTTCTGTTTTTCTTTGCTAAAAATTGTGCAAGGTATTCAATGAATGCATAATTTCTTCAGACTCACCTACTGTTTTCTCCAAATGCTACAGCTAGAGTTATTTACTGCTGTGTATATCTGAATAGCATATACTTATGACCTGAAAAAGGTTCAGTTCTTCTGTTTGGTATTATGAGCAATTTTATTTACTAACAAATAATCTTATAAAAGTAAAAAAAAAGATCTTGCTATCACTGTCAGCAGTAGGGGTCAAGAAAATTGTGAGGAAAGGCCAAACATACTTCTCCCAGGCTCTAGCAACTCAAGGACTCCCCAAGCCAAAGATGTTATCATCCATTTGGCAAACTCTGATGTTCTTCTTCCATTGATTTCTCCAATATGAATCCACGTAAAGAAACCACACACAAAATTGTAAATGCAAAAGTTTTCATCGTTGACCTGCTCTGACTGCTCTGTCAGATTTTATCACGAACAGTAACTACATCTTGTGCTGGAGCATCTATGGACGTCAGTTATATATAAAATACAAGAAGAGTTGTGTTTTATCCGTATGAATTGACTAAATATAGAATGAGCCTGAGCTGCATCCCTGCTGAAATGAAATGTGGCTTTTATGCTTATGACTACTCTACACAGTCAAAATTTGTAAGAGAAAACCAAATTCTTTCTAAAGTGCGATGTCACATCCTCCTTAATAGGAAACCCACAGTTCAGTGGAGTGACACAGTTCTCAGTGTCTCTCCACTGTTTCTGTCTCCACCCTCAATGCACTGTCAGGTACAACATGCACCTAAAAAATTAAAGACAAAACAAACCTTGTTAAGCTGAGGGGCTGCATAATGCAGCTTAAGCTATAAAATCCGTATCTTTAGGGGACACTAAAAAAAAAAGCAAACCACCATCTGTTTCTATATGAAAGAGGTAGAACACCAGACTGTACATTCTATTCTTTTTTAACAAGGCTACTTCAAAAGTATGTGGGATGTGAGAAATGCACCTTGCCCATGCACATGGTCCTTGCTTAGCTCTCCTGATCCTTTGAAAGACTTCTGACCTAGCAAAGCTCAAAGCACTTGAACACTGTGTTGGGCATGCTCTGCAGCTATTTTAACAGCCAGGAGGTGTACCCTGAAATAGAAATGTGGTGCATTCAGGAGCAGCTGTGAAGTGTTCAGCTTTCAAAAACTGTAAGAAGAACCAGATACATTTGCCCAACTGCTTCCTCCTAAAGCATAGCTTATCATTCGCTCTAGCTCAAAGCTCTAAAACACTGCATCTGAAAATGTAGATGTAATAAGCAGTTAAACCCAAGCTAATGCTTCAGAGCCTCATGAGACCCTAAATTAAAGCCTAAAGCCTTTATATCAGCTGCGCTAAAGAAAGAGCAGTAGTCTTTCCTTGGAGGAAGTAGAGAAAGCAAGAGAGGGAATGGAGAAGTAGCTCCATCATCCTGAAGATTTCTTCAACCACATAAACCAAATTTGTATACAGATATTCAAATAAGTATAAATACGCAGACCTGCAGACATCTATGTACAGAAACCGTTATTTATCCTGAAATTATATCAAGTAGTTTCTTTCATTGTCTGAGACAAAAGCTGCTTGCAAAATCATCTGGCTAGTATACAATTAGCATTGTGTCAAAACAATACCTAGAGGCAGTTAACCTCCAGAACTAGGGACTTCTCTAGTTCTACAGGAAATTGAACTTCCATCAAACTAAACAGTCAATTATTCTGCTGGAAGAACGTCTATTGATATAAGAAGCAGAAACATGTTCAGGGTTCAATACAACATAGAGGGAAGAAAAACTACTTATCTATCATTGTAACATACAATCTGCATTAATAAAGCTCTGAGAAATGACACCAACTAGGAGACAAGTCATATCATAAGAATTTTGTGGATTTCTTCTACTTGATAGGGTCTTTCTTAGACTTTTTCCATGATATTTAGTTTCCTGAAGGTTTTATATCTGAGACTTAAAAAGAAAATCATACTGAGATATTAGAGTTCCTTTAGCACCACTTTCACTAACAATGTCTGTTTCTCTGTGTTTCAAAGCTGGACTGCTCCAACAAGATTTACTTTATAAATTAAGTCACTTGTTCCCGTTCATGCTTTGGAATTCCATGGAAGCATTTCAGTTCACATCAAAACAGGGAGATGTAACAGGGAAAAAAACTTCACAGGAAATGTCTTTGAAACCAGATATGCTCAAGGGAAAAACTATCTATTCTAATTTTGTCATGATGTGAAGTCCACACTGGTTTTACAACAGCCAGCCTGGAGACAGAGCCCTTACTATAGGTATAAGTAAAAGACATCTCTGACAGCTGAATGCTGAGGTGGTTGTGGCTGGAGAAGGGATCCAGCAATGTCAGCACCACATGCAGCTTCTCTGCCCTGAACAGCCCTTCAGTCCTGCTGCTACCACAGAGAGGGAGGCTGGTGGGAGAACATGGTTACTGTGAGAAAGGAAAGGTCCCACTAGGCAACTGTAGCTGACATCTTGCCCTTGAGAGCATCAGGAGTAGCAAGCTCTGTCTACCCCTTCACAAAGACTTGAGCTGGCTCAGAGAGAAGAGCTGATGTATTCCTCACTGTTTTAAGATAATTATCGCTTATTTCCATCCCCGTAATTACTTTGTAATCAAACTTTCAGCAGATGAAATGAAACATCATTCTGATTACAACTGCATCATCAAAACATCACTCCTGAGCATAATTTCCCAGTGACTAGACAAAGAAACCTTCTGATTTACCATCTGCTTTTAATTCTTTTTTGAGTGAAGATTATGAGCAAACAGGCCATCTTCATGTCTCATCAGTTAGTCTATTTAGATTCTCTGAGTCTGCCCACACATGACTGAAGGCACAACACACAGAAGCCATGATATCTGAGGTTGGTGGGTTACTTTTCTTCCAAGTGTACTGCTAGACAGACACATTAATATCTCCAGCAAATACCTGTGCAGTGTGACATTTTTATATCCTGCTAGGACTTAATCATAACTGCATAAGGATTCTGAAAACTGCTATTTAGTCAAAGATTATTTTCCTTATTAAGATGCATTAAAAAGGAAACACATAAAATCTCTCTCTTTCAAACTTTTCATATCACTTTCTGCAAGAGCAAGGTTATTAAACAGATGCTTATTTTGACCCTTTGAAATGACCGCAATTTAGTAATGAAATTACAGTTCTTCACCTGTCACCATATACCAATTTGTTAGAAGCTTTGAAATGAATTTCTGTGCAAATGAAAATGATTGTCACCATTGTACCAGTCACAAAGAATGAGTTCAGTGTTTATTAATCGAATGCAAATGCTGTGAGTTTTGTCTGATAAAACAATTCACTACTAAAAAGTAAAGAGTTTAAAAAGGTGAATATGAAGATGTAGTCAGCAAGACAGTAAATGTTAGAGAAGGACAAAGCTGTAAGTGTAGACACAGTAGGATGTTAAGACTACAGAGAAATACCAAAAAGCGCAAGAGTATGGAATCTTTTTAAATTAGTATCAAGCTTCTCTGAAACAAACAGCCTTACAAAGTAGCACTGCACTTTCTGCCCAGGTAGGATAGGAGTCAGTTAATTGCTTTTTTGCAAACTTATAAATTCATTGTGTAACTCACAGTTTCTCATTTCAGTTTACAACACATCAATAGCCAGCTGGAAAAGTGTGGTCCCAAAATTCACACTTGGTCTGTTTAACCACATTCTTTGCATTTCAAATCTGACCACATCTAAAAATCCTCAGTCCAGTGACATCTCAAGTAATCAGATCCCCGTGAGGACTGGAGCATTAGCGTTCTGTTCCAATACATCACTGATATATGTTACTGTGTCTGGTCCATTTCTGTCTCAGAAGGACAGGACAGCAAGCAAGGAACATGAATCTGACCCAAAATTTGTCTGCTTCTGCTTGAATTGCCTTTAGGAAGCAGCCAGAAAATAAAGGCCCTAGATAATCCAGGACTTATAGCTCCAGGCCCTCTTGCTTTTGTTCAGGTGAACATTTTAAAGCCCAGTTTAGCTCTCTACATTTTTAGTTTATCTTAAACATGGCAATAATAGAATATGAAAAGGAGAACTCAGATTGCCATGAAATGGCTCACAGGAGGTTTTAAGACTGTCTGCAGAAGTCTTCTATTTTACAGGCTCATAGGGTCAGTCAAGTTGTGAAGGACCCCAGGAGGTCTCTGGTCCAATCCCCTGCTCAAAGCAGGGTCAGCCATAAGGTCAGACTGAGTTGCTTAGGGCTTTTTCCAGGGAGGTCTTGAAATCCTTCCACAATGAAGACTTCCCAACAATGCTGTTCCCATGCTTAGCTGTTTTCAAGGCGAAATAGATTTTTGCTATATCTAGCAGTCTGAATCTTCCCTTTCCAGTTTACAGCTCTTGCGTTTCATTCTCCTACCATCTCAATGAAGAGCCTGGCTGTGTTTCCTTGCTAACTTCCTCAATAGGTGTTGACCAATCACTGTTAGGTTTCCAGTCTTCCCCAGCATGAACGAGCCCCATTCCCTCAGCCTCTCCTGAAGGGGTAAAGGCGCCAGTTTCCCAACCATCTTGGTGATTCTTCACCCGTTTGTAATTTTCCTTTTATTAGCAGCCCAAGAAACAACGAGGAATAATCACCTCCTTTGATCTAACTGCAGTCCTGGTAATGTGTACCCACATATTACCAGACTTCGTTGCTGCCAGGGCACAATGATGGCTCACAAACAGCTTCCTCTCCACCAAAAGTTTGATCAGTTGCACACTGCTCAGTCCTCCTCTATCCCTTTTGAGGCTAACAGTTTCTTCCAAGAACACAATATGAAAGTCTGGTGCTCCTGGAAGCAGTGCCAAGAATTGCATCACTATGGCAAAACAGGTGATTTCCTAAAGAGGATCACAAGTAACTTAAATACACCATGCTACATACCTCTACTATAGCCATTCAAATCCTATACTTGAACAAAGAAAGCATATCTTGGTCCCAGGCAGGTTAAAAAAAATCATAAATGATAGATTAATTTGATCCATATTTGCAATAGAAGAGATGTGTAAGAAGTGCAAGCAGTAAAATAACATCTACATCCAACTGTAAGAAAAATTAACTACATAAGGAGGAAAACAAGACAAATGGTATCTTATACCTCAGGCAATTTTTAATCTTTAGTATTGATGTTTTTTTTCTACTGACAATTACTCTTAAGATCTTACAGCAAACAATAGTTGAATATTTCAACTGTTTCAACATGATAAGGGAAAAAAAACCCCTTCATTCACTCAACATGCCACAGGGTTATTATGCTGAAACTAGGATCCATTGGCTTTTTTTTTCCTTCTGAGAGTGCTAAATATACACAAAAGGCAATGAGGAGGGAAGGTAATAAAACTGCTTAACATCACTGATTCAGAGGTCCAGGCATTTCAGATTCCCTGGCCCTGGACATCTTTAATTGAAATGTAGTTTTTAAGAATCTTCAGGTTGATCACAAGCAATCCTACATAAGAGTTTTTTGTTACATAAGGAAATTTTGTTGCTTGGACAATCACTATATGTATCTGTCTGCTAGTGGTAAAGAACACTTTGTAGGACTTGAGGGTTCAATATTGATTTTATCATATTGTAAGGCAAAGACTCTTAGATCTTTTAGGACTTCTAAAATCTTGTGATCTTCACAAAGACAGTACTGAATATTCCATTTCTGCTAGGTTAAAGCCAAAGTAAACCCAAAGTGGGTTGATGGTATCAAAGCAGGCTTTCATCTGAAAGGTCCTTGTTTAAGGTCATAGCAACCAGACAATTTCTTATGTGTTTTTTCTTACTCATACTGAACTCAAAATACCTGTTTGATTGCATGCCTTTCTTCAGAGTCTTCCACATTCTCCCCAGGTCTCTGCACGCTCCCTTAAAAGCATGTCCATTCACTGGTTACTTCCAGTCTTGGAATTACATTAACTTCTGCAAGAAGGTCACCATTATTCAGATCTCATCCTTTTAGTGGAGAGAAATTAATTCCAAATATTTTCACCTTCGATGCACGTGGCATATATTAAGTGAGTGCATCTGCACCTCACTATACTCTGTCAGACTTCTCTCACTTCAGCAATCTTCCTGAATTTTCTATTCTGTTCCTGTTTATCTTTTCATGGGCCTCTGAAGAATCTGCTAATGGCTTCTGTATACAGGGACAGGAATTTGTCTTTTTTCTATTTAATGTTTCTAGTAAAGTGTATTGTGAATCATCGTCATCTCAGGCCAAATTGCTCTTGAATGAAGAAGGAAATGAGCAGGGTAAAGCCTACTGTCTCCTTATGTGATTAGATGTATGCAAGATGCAGCGGGAGGAATACGACTCAGTTATGACAAACTAAATGAAGATTTTTTATTCAGGACATTGGAGACTGTCAAATCCCCTGCTTCTTCTTCAGTCTTATTAAACAAACTGTTCTCTCTGCTGCTACCATCCCAAAAACTCTTTATGCCCATGCATAGTTCTGCAAAGCTCTTGAGCAGGACCTTGTCAACAATAAGTATGGCATTTTAAAAAATTAATTGTCCTGTTCCTGATACATACCTCTAAATCTTCGGCATCAGTGAGAACTCAGTATTTTCATTAATGATCGCTTATCCCTCAATTATTTTCAAAAGCTCACATAATAGTTCCTATCACTTCTTTAAAAGCTGCAAAGCTCTTCTCACACTCATTTTGCTGTCAATACCAGCTTTCTGAAGACCTACCATTTTAAATATCACTATTCTTTTCAAATTGTTAACATTTTAAAACTCTCCTGTTTATATGTGCTTAATTCAAAACTAATGAAAAAATGTGTTTTTCCTTCATAATGTAGCTCTGCTTTGAAGATATGGATGTTTCATTTATTGCACAGAGTTCTAATAAAATCCATAAATAAAGTCTAAAGCAAACACTACCTCTAATCACTACTTTTCTTCAGACTTCATGCCAAACAGATATGAAATTCTAGCTTGAATTGTATTACAATTATTGCTGTTTATTTGACTAAAGTCACAGGGCTAGTGGAGTCAGATTTCAGTTGTATGATACATGGAGAGCACCTCAAAGGAAATCTAGAGTTATTCCACTCAAATACGTGTCAGTGGAATCAGAGTCTGCTTGCACTACATCTGGAAATCCTGATTTTCATGGTTTGCCAGAAGTCCCTACTGTAAGATAACCAAGCTGGCTTAAACATGCTGGCTGGAAGCCGTACAAACATAAATTAACAACAGCAACTTTCCAAATGCTATCAAGAACCATTACATCATCCACAACAGCATTCAATACAGCTTGGCTAAAAATGTCATTAAATAGATTTTCTAAGTACTTCAGCCTTCAAGTAATACTAGAGGTGGACTGACATAATCATACATTATTCATGTGCAGTCAATGGCATTGTAAAAAAATCAGATTCATTGTCTGAGAGACTGAATATTCTTTTGAGAATATCAGCAGAACAGCTACTGCATTTTAAGACAAAAGCCTTTCAATGAACAACAAACACAAAACCCCTGTAATGGTATCCATATTTATGTGACATAAGTCTATGTCTACAGGCACAAACCATCAATTTTGTATAATGAAAAGAGTATGAAGTTAATAGTTTTGAGAAAGAAGAGAATTATATAGATGCCCTGAAGTATCAGGGTGTAACAAGCCCTAGAACTCTCACAATCAAATGTACAGGACCTACACCACCAGAGGCATTGATATTTATATGACCAGGACATTTAAAAAATATAAAAATCAACACAAACATCTTGTGTTAAGTAATTATATACCAGTATAAAAACAGGTTATTAACTACAACAAAGTGACTCTAACAGCTACTTGAGGTTAATGTTAAAGAGGAATATGCACTCAACAGACTATAAAAGTTTACATGCAGAAGTTAGTGCAGTCAGCTAGTATGTCTAAGCAACATCACATCCAAAGATTTGCACTTGATCACGGTCAAGAGTCCCAGCAATTCTGCTCTGCAGCATGACACAACAGCATTCACGGTCAAAGCAAGAAAAGCAGATTACTTAGGGTTCTTCATGTTCAGGTACAACTTTAATGAATACATGCCATGGCATTTCATGGTGTAAAGAGAAAAATTAATGAAACGTTTAGGATGTATTGCTATGCTGAAACCAAATCTGTCACGATGTAATATGGTACAAAGTTCCTCATCTGTAACTTCCTCCCTGTATTTACCCAAAACAAGAATGGGTAGCAATAGATAATTACCTAGGGTGTACATGTCCAGCAATGTTTGCCTGAACAAAGGCCTGACAGACTTGTTCAATATGGTAAAATGTGCTTCATGATTGACTTGGGCATCTCTGAACCCACAGATCTAAGGCAGACAGTGTAGTAACCTCAGCCATCCAATTGGAATTGCAAGCACAGAATTTGCTATCCCCTATAAGTTCTGCAGAGAAAACTTTTTTGTGCAGTAGTTCCTAGGCAGTCCCCTTATGAGGAAAAACATTATCTGGTACTCTAAGATAAAAATCTATCTTATGTTACTTTGCTTTTATAAATCTCTTTACCAGCTGAAGAAAAAAAGTTTTCTTTTATTTTTCCCTATTGTTTTCTATCAAGTAATGAAAGATCTATTTTCCCTCTTACACAATTTTATTTTTCTATGCATTGAGAAGCAACCCGCTTTTAAAATCTCACAGATTGTTCCCAACTTTCCCAACCTTCCAATCTGACACTGAAAAAGTCATTGCCATTAAATATTTCTAGGTCAAACACAAATTGTAGTTGCCTATTTGACAGCTGAGAACAACTTATCCTTCACTGTCACTAGGTAAACACAGTATTGCTTTTCAGAGAAAATCGTAGCAGGAGAGGAAGTGAAGTAGATAGTAAAAGAAAAAAATAATCTATCAAAATAGTGGCAATGTTTTCCAAAATAAAACCAAAATCCTACAACTCCTATGCAGTACTCACTCGTGTAATTTTTCAGATTCAGACAGCTGTAAAGGAAGCTCACCATCTTGGTGAGGCTTGCTTCATTGAAATTAGGAAGCCAACAATAATTTGAGTGCAGTGCTTATTAAGAAGCACTGCTTTAGCAGTCTGAAAGTGAGGCAAATGTGCTACCATGAAAACCAAATGTGAACCATAGGATCTTTAGCATTCGGTTAGCACGCATTTAATTTCTTTTTACCCTGCCAATGAAAGGGTCTGTGTTTCTCTGGTCAAACTGGGAGGTGCCTAGGACAAGTGACACCGTGCTCAAAGGCGCAGAAACTTATGCTTCATCTCAGCAGAGCCACTCTTTGTTTTCACATTTAAGATGTGACCACAAAAAAGGTGTACAATAAATCTATTGTGACCTTGGAAGGAACCCACTGCAGTTGTTTCAAAACTTGAACAGGAATCTCTAAAATAGCTGTAAGAATTAACTACTATTGAAATGAAATAAATCTGCCTATAGGTAATTTTGCATATAACAGGCTAAGAACTAGACAAGAGACAGTAATTCATCCATTAACCAAAGGCAGTGGGGAAAATATTGCATTTGCTTTTCCCAAAGAATCACCTGAACGTTTTTTGTATCACAGGAATTGAAATATTGGTAAGACAGAGCTGCACGCCCAGTTCAGAAGAGTGTCTTCTGGTTGGTGTTATATGCTTCAGCAGAACTGTGGTGTCACGTAACAGAGAGCTAGGAAAAAGAGAGGGCAGAATCAGCAGAATAAAAACAAGAATAAATAGAGCCCTGCAATGAGAGATTCATTGTGAGCAGCCTCACAAGAGGAAAGAGAAATAATATGCAGTTAACCCAAGAGAAGGTTTTGCTAAGAAATTTTCTGGAACTGTGAGTAACAACAGTGACCCAGTTAGATGAGGGATCAGGTTGAAGAACAGAGAGACATTTTATGTCTGCAAACTCATACTTCTAAAATGTTTTTGGAAATCACTTCATCCTAAGGAAGCTTGGGGGAAAGAGAGCTGTATACAAAAAAGCCCACTGCAGCATCCCAGTACCATGGTCACAACTCCATAACTTGAGAATACAGCAGACACAACTTGCAGTCCTGCTTCTTCAGCCCTTCCCTCTCTATAGCACAAAGATTTGACCCTGCATCCTTCTGGGGAAGCCAGGCCCATCTGTTACTCCAGATTCCCAGGTCCACTCCTCAGAGTCTGAGGAATTCCTGCTCCCCAGAAATCTTTCAGCATACTTGGCTCATCTGGTTGAACATCCTCACCCACCATCGGTTTCTTTTAGAGACAAGAGATTTTCCCCGCTGCCCTCATATGACCATGGCAGCTCCAAGGCCATCTTGAGGGGTGATGCCCACAACTGCTCTCTATTTAGGAAGATAGTAGATGTGACAGAAAAGGACAATGAGATAATGACAGAACTAGGAGAAAAATTATAAAATTATAACATTTAAAACATTATAAAATTTAAACCAAAAGATTAGATTACCAAATATTTTTGGTAGATCCTAATTTGAATCTTGAAACAAAAAACGATTTTCAGGTGACTATGTTACAACTCCATATCCCGGAAAGGAATAGTTTAAAACAGAGTTTAAAATAATCTAAGACAATTAGGTTTCAACTTATTTAAACATATATTGGTGTTATCCTTAAGTAAAAAAGGACTATCTCTATTCATAGCTCAAAACCTTGCTTCTTTTTAAATAATTCCTGCTGAGCAACTATTTAAAAAACAGTTAACAGGGAGTGCCACAATTATAGAACCTACGGGGTAGCACATTTAGGAAAATACTTACTTCATGTAAAGGAACACCTGTAAGAAATGCCAGTGCAAGCCTGATGTGTGCAGTTTATCAGGCAGCTGCCCCCAAGGCTCAGGGGCTGCCTACTATCTGGCAAGATGGAAACTTGGAGAGCAAATATCAAGTTGTTGTCCTGTGCCAATGAAGGCAGCAGATCTGCTTAGAGCATGAATCCATTGCCTTCTTGTTGCTCAACATTCCCTTGACAGCCTGATTTTTCCACTGGTATTTACACCAGCTTTTCAGGGCTCTGCTCACCTGCTCTTGGAGTTTTAAGTGCAAGTGCCAAGCGTGACAGTGCTTGCTCCTGCATGCAGAAATGGAGGAAATGGTCCTGAGAGAGAGGATTAGGATGAGATTGTTTCAGGAACAACAAATCGAGGGAACTGTTCTGTATGTGATGAAGGCTAACTCCTCTTATAAAAATACAATTAGAGGAAAAGTTATTGTCTAATGTTACTTTAAACTATGAGTTTGAAATCAGTGTCACTGAGATCACATTATAGCTTGTGAATCAGTACTGTGTTTGGTGATACAGACTGCTTCACCAGACTAGGGCATGAGTTTCTTTAAAAGCCACCAATCATTTTTTGAAGACCTTGAAATTTCTGGCTCTGCAAGAAGGATTCAGCCAAAGCTGTGTGAAATAGTAATGATATCCTCCCCCTTCCTCACACACCAGTGGCCCTGAGTGAGGACACAATCCCAGAGAAGCAATGCCTCTGAATTTAAGAGATGTAACACATACAGCCGGACCCTTTAATTTCTATCTGGGAGCAGAGCTAATGGAAACCACAGTCAAAAATCTTGTAGCACCTCTACCACTCATTAATGCAAGAATGCTCACTTTATTATAAATGTCATCTTGTTCAGCCAGAAACTGTTAAAAAATATCTCAACATAATCTTCCATTGTTAAATAATTATAAATTAGAGAGATACATGTTGGAACTATTTTGTTTACTGCAGCAGAGGTTGCCACGCCTCTTGATGTCTTTCATGTATGCTTTTCAATGAAACAAACCATGTAACATAATTCCAATTGTTCCACAATTTGGCAGATAACAGACCTTCCTCAGTAAATGTGGTGCTTTTCTTCTCTCTTGTAAAATTTCACCTCACTTATAACCTTTTCTTTTTGGATACTTTTAGATAGTGATTTAAGCCCCACACAAAGCCACTGAACAATTTCTGTGATTTCTTAGAATTATGAGGCAAGGTGGGAGAACTAAATTCTGTGTCTAAACCACATAAAATTCTGCCCATGTTTATACCTCTCATACAATCTTCTGTACTACATTTACTTAGTTTAAGCTGCTAAAAGGTGACAAAGTCACAAAACATTTCAGGAATACAGAAATCATTGGAGTTTTACATTTGCTTGTAAAACCCAATCAATATCCACGTATGCATGAACCCATGCTTGCTTTCCTTGGAAAACATCTGCCTTGAATCCGTTGTAAACCAGGAACGCAACAATGCTGAAAATAGAAAGGTTTTTGAAACCATTTCCAATATTACAACCTTCTAATTTTTTTCCCCTGCAGATAAGACCATTAATGTTTTGCTTTTCTTACTTTACTGTGAAAACAAAAATATAGTCTTTGTGCATTCACACACAAAAAGGTTTGTTAAAAGTATGGGAAGAGAAAGTAACTCAAACTGTTTCACCCACCAATCACCCAAACAGTTTGAAGGTCTGTCAAGTCTCATTTTTCTTTCCACAGAAACATGAGTTCCTGACTCAATACACATCACTGATTAACAAGTTAAAAAAAAAAAAAAAAAGGCAGCGTATTTGAACTCTTATCCTTCTTCCAGAACTCTTTATTTCTTATTCTTGGCATACTAGCCTGTCAGTTTGCACAAACAAGGTCTTACTGTTTTTGGAAACCATGGCTGGACATGCAGCTGCAGTTCTCAAGAGTGGTGTTAGCATGCCAGCATTGGAGATTATCCACCTGCTCATGAACAGCATGAGCAGTTCGGACAGGTACATGGCAAGGAGAGGATTAACCATGCTCAGGAACAAGGCAGGAGAAAACAGAAACAGGCTGCTGGTGGGATTCAGTGCAGAGCTGGAAATCTAACAGGCAGGAATGCAGCTTGGTGTGCTACCAAATGCAAACCTCCCACCAGACATCAAGGGAGGCTCCCTTAACGAAGACCTTGGGGACACTTCTTCAGTGCCAGAGAGTCCTTTTTCAGAATAATGAGCCCAGTGCATTGTTACAAATAAAAATAATAAGTAGCAATAATCTATTCCAAAACATGCGCTATTCCTGATGGGCTGCAACAGAGCAATTTTCAACCGACTGTTTTAATGGAGCTCACATATATTCTTAGAGATTATTAATTACCTTTCAACCTCAGCACCAACACTGCATGGAGTTAATTCTACTGGAACTGCCATATAGGTTGAAACACAACAATTATTTCAGCCAAAAAACCCCTGTAAGGCTTACAAGAGTTCTCTGCTGTTCAGTAAAGTCTTTACTAAGTGAGAATATATTTTCGATTGTTTAAATGAAAGAAAGTGTAATAAATATTGCCATCCATGCAACTGTTTAGGCAGTACTTTGCTTCAGCATCTGAATGAAGAGGTAAGGGCAGTCTGTCCAAATTTAAGTTTTGGTGGTGGCTTTTTTTTCTGTTTGTACCATCACCAATGCTTTTTGCTATAAATATTTCTGTGCTATTAGCCCCATTATTTCTTGCCAAGAACACATTTGTTCAATCATTGTAACAACATCTGTCAAACCCCTGCTCTTCACATGGAACCAGACTTAAATATTCGTGTTGAAAACAGGCATTTTCTACACAAAGCAGTTGGGCCTAGCATAGGGTTACCCCGTGAGCTCATGGAAAACTCATTAGCTTCCTTCCAGCCTGGAAATTAGAAAATTAATTTAAGAGTGTCTGAAGTCACAGGAGAAATAGGATGAGTTCTCCTGTTTCCTGAACATACTTTGGGAGACATATATATTTATATACATATCTATATATAGATAGCTATGTACACATATGTAATATGATATATGTATATAATACACTCAACACTGATATAAAACTGGTAGTTTGTCTGCAACAAGAAGAAAATGTCCAATGTAGCTAATAACGAAATAACAACCGGAATCACTACCAATAAGCATGGATTTCTCAAGGTGACCGTGCATTACTTAGTGTTGAATATAGCCTGATGTTTTTTGGCTGTGTTTTGCTCAGTGAGGGCACAAACATAGCCTGGCTTCCTCTTCTTGTGACAATCACTATTAGTCAAGCGCTTTAGAAATCCACCTCTTTGTTAAGTTTCCATGAGGCTGATTTAAAAAGAAGGCAACTCTCAGATACATCCAGAGAGTCATGTTTCCTTAGGAAATTAGGTATAAGAAGGGGAAAACTTTTAAAAAAGCCAAAAAAACAGAGGAGGAAAAAGAAAAGGGAAGGAAAAAAAGATAAGAGATATAGTTAGAATGAAATATTACAGAGAATTCCTGAGTTTCTGGCTCTGAATCCTGACTGTATAGTTGTTGACTGTTTAGACACCACAGGTATAAAACCATACACAGTGACCAGACTGTCAGAAAGCGGCTACCTGGCTGTAAATCAGAAGCAAGTGAAATACATATCCCCACTAATTTTGTTTCAGATGCCGCCAGCCTTTCATTTCAGAAGGGATTCAAATTTGCCCAAAGTTTGACCTTTCTGTTGAACTTACTAATTCCACTCAGTATTGCTCACTACCTCCATTTTCAGCTGTCATTTCACCGCCTAATTGGAAGTATTTGTTGGAGGTTGAGGGGTGTGGAATTTTTCCCCATTCCTGTCTCTCGGTTACTAATGGCTGGATACTTAAGGACTATTAACCTTTTTTTGTAAGAGACAAAGAGTTGGCTTGGGCGTGGGGAGGGGAGGAGAGACTGGTGATCCTGATAAGACACACTAGACCACCAGGAACAGGACAAGACAGCAGTGGGGAACTGCGAATCTCCTCGCTGGCAGTGGCAGGAAGATCTTGGATCGGTGCCGCTTTTCCTTTCCTTGGTGAGTGAGCTTTTCATTTGGGAAAAAGGCTCGTTCCTGGGGTGCACATCTCCCCGACTGTGCTAGCAGCTTCTACGGAAGGGGGCCAGCCACCACCACCCCGTGCTTTTCCCTGCCAGAGTGGATTGAGGAGTCCCTGCCACCTTTTGTTAGCGAGCCTGGGTGATCCCATCTCTGCCACCCCTGCTCCCTACTCTGAGCTCCTGCCCCACGTCTGCTGCACGCCCGCCCTGCCCGCCCTGCTGTGATGCCCGCCTGCCTCCCGTTGCACCACCATTGCCTGCGTCACACAGACCCGACCGCGCCACAGCGCCCCCTGCAGCTGCGCGGGAGTCATCGCACCCGCCCTGCCCGGCCGGGAGCCCGACAGCGCCCCTGCCGGCTGGGACCGGAACTGCACCAAACGGGAAAAGCGCTTGGCAGCCCAGAGACTTCTGTCACCGCATCTTCTGGTTTTTGTTTGTTTGTTTGTTATTGCTACTGTTGTTATTGATTGTTTGCCTTGCCATAGATACTAGTAAAAACTGTTATGCCTTTCCCCATATCTTTGCCTGAAAGCCCTTTATTCCAAAGTTATAATAATTTGGAGGGAAGGGGGTTCACATTCTCTGTTCTAAGGGAGGTTCCCACCTTCCTTAGCAGAGACCTGTCTTCAAACCAAGACAGTATTACAATTGCTCCTAAGGGAATATTAGACTAGATAATACTTGTGTTACAGGGGGAAAAGCAGTTATTTTTGCTTATGTTCCATTTCTTTCAATGTGTATCATTTAACAGAGAAGCAATGTATTTTAATGACAGATTTACTTTTTGTTTCCTGCTGCTTATGAAGTGAGAAAACAAGTCCTTGATTTGAAGTGCTCAGTAAGAAAAAAGTATATATTCTAGGTAAGTTGTTTAATATTCATAAAATGTTTGCATTATGGTGAAAACAAGAATTGTCTTTTATTATACCACAGGCAACTGCAATGCTACATTCAGTGTGGAGGTAAATAGTTCATGGAATTCTTTGAAAAAACCTAATACCATTGCACAGGATTATTATGAGGGCTCACAGGTCAGTGTCCAAAGAATCAACAGATATATTAATGTATTTTTAAAGAAGTAACTTATTGCTTTGGTTTCAGGGAAGATACTTGTCAAAATGTACCACTGAAAGATGTCGTGTATGAGCTGTACCATAATTATTGTGTCATAAGATCCCTCAGAAAGTATCAAACTTTTTATTTCCAATGTAAGTAATAGGTGATTCTAAAATATGGTTTTGTATATCTATTCAACTAAGTAAAGCCAGTAGCGTATGTGTGTGGAAAGGAAGGCAATCTGTCCAAACTGATTAATACATATACTTGATATTTTAACAACTTAGACTAAAACCATACCTTCAGAAACAACTCGGCTCATAAAAACTGTATGCATTTAAACTTTAATTTAATTGCTTTATTAACTACTCAACATTAAAATTGCTGATTATATCTATCTCCTGGTTTTTTGTGTTTTTTTTTTTTTTTTTTTTTTTTTTTTTTTGTTTCAGAGCAGAAACCATTTTATGCTTTGAAAACAGAGTATTTAACTTGCATTTTCACACCTAAGGAAAGCAGCATACTGTCTGTTCAGGCAAAAAAATGAGTTTTCTGAGAGTATGAACTATTAATACTTATAATAGTTTCCTGTCTTAGAAGTCATTAACAAGCCATATTGCAAATGCCACAGAAAGAAAAGTTGGAAAGAAAAGCTCACCCCGGTGTCATTAAAAATTACTTTAGGAAACATTATTATGAGAAATTAGGACTCTATGTTTAATAAGCAGCATTACCAAAGAATGGAAGCAGATTTATGCGAGTGTCCCACAGTCACAATGGCACGGTCCTAAGGGCTGGATCTGTGCACTGCTGGTTTACTGAGCAGTGAGAGCATGTTCCAAATCGGGCACACAGAGGCTGCGGCACTGACTGCCCTGAAATTCACCAAGGCACGCTGTACGCTGTAGATTTGTTTATGCTGGCTGCCGAAGAACAGATGATACACAATGAGGCATGAAGCCTGCTGGAACAAAGCTCCTGTCAATGTTTTGTGAGCTGATCTAACTGAGTTTAGAAAACATGTCCTGTGGTTGCAGTGAGCTCGATCTGGCAGAAGACTGAAAGAGGTTTTCTCTACCAGTTTCATTGAGCATTTCTTTCAGTTTAATTCCAACTAAAAGTTGGACATAATTACTAGGAAGAATTATTTGCTTTGCCTGCTTTCCTTTGCACAGAAGCTCAGGTTTCCAGTAGTTCTGATCTGTCATGATAGCAAACCTGAAGGGCCTACTTCTGACGTTACTTGTGCTAACAGAAATCAAGGGGATGACTCCTTCCATACATCGCCTTAGTTTACCTCATGACCAATCATAAGACTACCTCACAGGAAAGTATTTAGGACCTTGAAAATGAATCTGTTAAATGTATAAATAGTGTTTTGGTCTAAAACAGTTGTGAATTTTTGAAACAAATCTTCCAGATGTCCTCACTTTGCACTTTGGTTCACATCACAAAAGGATCTCAGAGCTAATGAGCTGGATTCTTCCCAGATGAAGCTATGCTTTGGGTTTTGCATCCAAAGAAGAGCAACAAAGCTGGTGAAGGGTCTAGGTTACAGGGTCTAGCCTGGAGAAATGGAGGCTGAGGGTGGTACATTATTGCTCTCTACAACTACCTCAAAGGAGGGTGTAGTGAGGCGGGAGTCAGTCTCCTCTCTCACATAAGAAGGGATAGGATGAGAGGAAATGGCATACAGTTCCACAAGGTGAGGTTTAGCTTGTATATTAAGAAAGATTTTCTTCACCAAAGAGATTGCCAACCACAGGCTGCTCAGGGAAGTGGTTGAGCCACCATCCTTGGAAGTGTTTAAAGGACATGTACATGTGGCACTTATGGACCTGGATTAGTGGGGAACTTGGCAGTGTTAGGTTAAAGACTGAGGGTTAAGGGTCTTTTCCAACCTAAATGAGTCTATGATTCTATAAACCAAAAGATGTGCTCCAGGAGTGTCTAGTGCATTCCCTTGCTAAGGAAGGCTCAGTCCAAAGGATGACACTGGAACGAGACGTTAGTAAACCTACAGACAGCTGCTGTGACTGACATTCAGCATGTTCTGATTGTCCTGACCTCTCACCTTCTTGTTGAGATAAGTCTTCTGAAATGGGACAACTTTATGTTTTTTCCACACCTAACAATTGAACTTTGTGTAAATAAAGCCAAAATGCATTGAAAACTGTGGAAGGAGCTTCCAGCTCAAATGTAGTGGAGTGGTAAGTTGTGAGGTAAGAAATGGATGCCAAATGCAGCAATTTTCACCAAATCTATATACTGAGTGCATACAGTAAAAATTTAAATTACATAATGCACAAGGACAAGCAAGATCAACCAGGACAAGTGTATAACCTGCAAAATTTTATGTAAGTGATAAACCTGTATTTCCAATGCATACACAGTAGGCTGGCACAGCTCAGAAAGTTAAAAACCATAAGAAAAAGGGTCTAAAATAGTCCTGGAATATGTTTGGTTTGGGTTTTTTTTGTTTGCTTGGTTGGTTTTGTTGTTGTTGTTATTGCTGTTGTTTTGTTTTTCCTTTTCCCCATGTATGACTCTTTCTGAGAGATAGAACATTACATTATTTTTCTGAGAATAAGCATTTTTTCGTAATAGGACACTAAACTCTGGTTTTGACTACATTATAGTAAAACAATGTTGTAGATATTGTTATTTGGAACTCAGTCAAATGGTCTACGCACTGTTCAAAGAAAATACTTCCTTATTCTTTTGGTGCTTGACCAAACTTTACCTCTAAAACATATTGAGAAATCTTGGTGTCCTGCAAAATCTAGACAACATTATCAAGGACTGACTCAGCTGGATTACACCATTACTGAGTTTAGTAGATGATGACTAGATTCTAAGAATACCCAGATGATGTTAGATAAGGAACCCCACCACAACGAATTGTGAGGAAGATGGAAATAGTGGACATTTTGCAGTTGGCCCCAAGTAACATGATGTAAGTCTGAAATTAGTTCCAACTTGGAGGTTAGCCTTGTTTTGTGCAGGTGCTGAGGGGGACAGTGGCTCAGACATGATGGCATTCAGAGGTCCCTTCTATCTTAAATAATTCTATGACTCCATGATTTTTAGTATTTGCTATCATCAATGTGCAATTACTTAACAGGGAACACAAAACGCCACTGAAGCCTTCTCTTGTTTCAAGGCTCAGTGTTTTCTTCAAACAGCATTTCACATCCTGGAGGAAAGAATTCTTGTGGCCAAAAGATTACAGTGTTTCAATGGAATGAAAACACGTGAATTTTTACGCAAATAAAAATGGTTTATCTCAGAGCCTGAGCCTTTAATTTAAATAAGCTTATACTACAGGTGAGCCCAAGTTTATTAACACTCACAGTCCCTTGCAATTGCATGAAAAAATGAGGTTCTTCTTCTCCAGAAGAACCAAATCATGTTCCTATACTCCTTCTACACTTTTAAGCAAACTACTTAAAAAAATTAAATCAAAACATGGATATTTCAATAGCCCTGAATTTTTTTTTCACTCCAAATAAAACAGTGAGCACTTAAGAGCAAGTAAAATTTTGAATTCATGTATACCTAAAGGTCTGAAAAAAGAGTTGACTCTCCTTGAAGTTCTCCTTTAGTTCTCCTGTTGGTGATAGAAGCCATTTAACTAGATAATAGATAATGTTCCTTCCTAATTGCTGGATTGGCAACTACAGATATAAATAGCATAATCAAGTCTCTAGCTTCATTATTAATTATTTGAATGCACACAGACACACACACACATACATACATACATATATATATATATATATATATATAAACATTTGATTAAAAAAAATTACATTTTTGAAGTACTAACACTTTATTTATAAACATGTGCATTATCTAATTCTTCCCAAACTGGTAAAGCAGGGAGATGAATATTAATATTCCTTCTTTAGCTGAAGGAAAATCAAGAGACTGTGATGAGCAGTAAGTGATATTTTCCAAGACCATGTATCAAATTAACGTAAGAACTTAGCTGCTGGTTCTGTACTCATTCCCTCGCTTGATGTTGCCTCTAACTTGATTAGTTTCTTATGATTAACCATTAATAATTCTGCATCATGCAATCATCTCAAGGTAAAATAGAAGTTTATTCTTAATAAATGTCAGGGAATCTAAACAATTTTAGAGTACCACAAAATGTAAAATAATCAGATTAATTAAAGTGGACTCTGTTTGATCATGGCTATAACCTGATATATCCAGCCAGTCTGTCTCTCATAGGCTCTAATTGCTGGACAAAATTACATTTCAAATGTATCAGGGAAAGAGATTATTTTCCTGCATTTAGAGTAATTATTTTTCCTCTCTGCCAAAATCCCACATAACCTTTTCTATTTCTTAGTAAGCTAAGTAAATAATAATAATAATAAAATACAAAAATCTGTGTAAGAAACGAAGCCTTGGTAAAAAAGACTCATAATTTTCAGTGAACAGAAAAACGCCCTTGTAATTTGACAGTGAAGTAAAAGGAATTAAACTGGAATAGATCTGATCACCACACACAGCTTTTAATCAAGGAGTCTCATTTAGCTAAGTACCTGAATGCATGCTTAGTATTAATTTGATGTTGCCTTCAGGGTCACTAGGTCATGAGGACGTACTCAAACTGGTTCTCTGGTGCTACATCATGGTTCAAACCAACTACTGAAGTAAATACAACGTGGAAAGGTACAGGGGCTCTACCTGCCTTCCTATAAAAGGGCAATTTCTTACTGTTTAACCCCACAAAGCCATCTATATGGCAAACAGCTTAAGAGAAGATGCCGAATACAAGACTATCCACATTCCCATGAAAGACAACATGAACATAAGAGCAACTACAAACATAAGTTTCTAAGATGACAGAATTCCAGATTCAGTTATTTCAGGCACAACCACCACTTCTGTTTCTTTGCTGGTAAGGCAAATAGGTTTGCCAGTCCACTCTTGAGTTGCACTAATTTTGCTCTTTCAAAATCCTTAAGGAGTCATGGATGGGAAAGCATGGAAACCTTGAAAACTAATAAATCTTTACAAACACCACGTCATGCTGGGTAGCTTAAGAGGTTTCACATCTTAAGCTTAAATGGTTTTGGAAATCATATAATCATACAATAAAGCACCAGTTTCTGTGTTAGCACTTCACTAGCTCTTAAATATTTCTGGCTCCATGGGCAAAGCCCCCCTCCCCTGGGCAATTTTTGGATGGAAAAACTCTGCAGCAGCAGCTCTACAGCACCAGGCCATGCCCCTGCCTATTGACCAGTCCTGATGCCACATGCTTCTTTGCCCAGCATTCTCTGAAGTGGAAGAAGCAAGAACAACTAGGTATGGATGTGATCAGACCTGAAATTCCACTGACACTTGGAAAAACTCTACAGTTTCTGTAGGACTGACCTCTTAGGAAAAAGAGAGGACTAGTCTCACATTTGCACTCCTCCTCCTGGCCCCAGGATAAATGATTCTCTCTGCCTTGAATGATGTGGCCTGTCACTTCTGCAGATGGCAGCACTGATGGACTGTTAGCACTGCCTGTAAATTAATTTCCAATTAACTGTACTATCCCCTTGATAGACAGATCTAGCCCCCTCCTTTCTTACTCCTGTTCCTAGTACCTGTGGCAACAGAGACTTGAGGCACCAGCTGCAGACAGAACATCAAATTAGACCTTCAGCCTTTTCTTAATTTGCTTTCTCCTGAGCTTGGTCTCAGCCTCAGCAATTCACCTTTGACGAGTAGGGCCAAAGCTTTAGCAATCCCTTGGTGACCCCTCCTGGAGCATTTCCTCTAGCTCTGGGGTCCTCAGCATAGGAGGGACATAGAATCAGAGAATCAGAATCTTCTGAGTTGTAAGGGACCTTAAGGATCATCGAGTCCAGCTCTTAAGTGAATGGCCCATGTGGGGATCATGACCTCGGTGTTATTAGGACCAAGTTCAAACCAACCAAACTAATTTGCACAATCTGACGTGGACCTGTTGGAATGAGTCCAGAGCAGGGCCATGAAGAAGGCTGAGGGAGTGAAATACTTCTTCTATGAGGAAGGGCTGAGAGCTTGTTGACCCTGGAGAAGAGCAGGCTCTGGGGAGAGCTTACAGCACCTTCCAGCACTTAAAGGGGGCCTACAAGTGAGCTGGATCTTTCACAAAAGCACATAGTGATAGGACAAGGGGGAATGACCCCAAAGGAGGGTAGGTTTAGATTAGATATTATGAACAAATTCTTAACTATAAATGTACTGAGACACTGGAATAAACTGCCTAGAGAAGTTGTGGGTGCCCCATCCCTGGAAACATTCAAGGGCAGGTTGGATGGGGGCTCTGAGCAACCTGATCCAGTTAAATATGTCCATGCCCATAGCGGCAGGGTTGGACCACATAACCTTTAAAGCTCCCTTCCAGCCCAAACTATTACGAGATTCTATGTTTGCACTGTGGATCAATAAGTTGAGTTTTTCAGTCTAAAGGCACTGCTAGCATTGTACCTCCACTGATATCCAAGGAAAAATTTTCCTCTGAAAGCACCCAGAAGCCAAAACACACCTTTTCCATTAGGCACGTTGTCAGTAGCACGCATCTAGCACTTCAGCTGTACCCACAAATTCAGTGCCAACAACCACTCATTCTCAAAACACTGTAACACAAAATACAAAGGAACACCACAATTCAGAAGTTTACTAGAAGTAAAGGACTCCCTGATTTCAGGCGGTTATTATGGGAATAATTGGTGATCCTAATTTGTTGTTTACTCTGTCTTGTTCTGCTACACAGATTATTATCCCCTTATCCCAAAGACTTCTGTCCAGAGTTTCTACATAGTTTCAGCCTTCAAATAGATGCATTTTTGTGTAAGCATAGAGAAAGAATTCCCATCATTTTATACAAATCGAACTTCCCAGATAGCAGCAGCAAATCAAAATGAGCTTGCTTCACAAAAGGAGAAATCATGTAATACACAAGGGTGTTTGACAAGAAAAATGAAATGCTTTTGTGAAAAAGGAATTTCCATGTGTTTTTGATCAAGTCTCTGAAAACCTGAACCCTTTCACCAGAAATATCATCCCAGGAAATTGGTATTCTTGTAGTGACAGTGAGTCAGGAGTACAAAAAGTTTTCAACTGTTCTTTCTTCCACCTTATACCAGTACCCATCTTAATCTACACAATATAGTATAATTCTGTATTATAAATATTAGATTGGACATCCCAAAAACTTGGTGTAATCTATGAATAAATAAGAATGTTTTTCAAAGACCATTACCATAACTGGAATGAATACATCAGACACAGTCTCCCTCCTTCCACATTTAACTGACTTAAATGTCTAAGCACTAACAGGAAACAAAAAAGCTTTTACTGGAAAATGTTCAGTGTAGAAAAGATAACATACACTGTAGGTAACACAGTTCAAGAATAATGATATCATATTCCAGGAATAGACACAGGTTGCTCCAGGTTGAGATAATGGAAACAACTTAGGGCACAATTTAAACTAAATCTAAATTATGTCTCTGTGAGAGAGCTATAAATTCAGACAGGAAGAGAAAGGAGTTGTTACATGACTGTGGGTTTTCAATGAAGCTCTTTGGATAATTGTTGAACCTGAGTTTTTAATCTGTAATTGAGGTGATTATTTAATTTGAATTTTATTAGGAACCACGCACTGTAGCAATATCCTCTTTCAGTTTACAGATATCAGCTGGGTAAGATAGGCGTGAAGACCTAGAATGAAACATTACACCTCACTGAAAATTCAGCATGTCTAATTAGTCACCTAAAGGACTGATTAATTAAGTTTGGTGGGAGGGTTGCTTCTATCATACTAAATCCTTCCTGAAAATGCACAGATACTCCAATAAGAGCAGTCAGAAGGAAACCAAATTATAGAAGATTAATACTACTGTCTCTAAGCTTGCTGAAATTATTTTCTGGATAATTTGGATACACACCACAGTGAAAAAGTGGAATTAGAACTAAAAGACATTCAATCTCCAGTTTCAAATATCAGACGAATTCCATTCAATCATACTGTAAATCCTTTTAGATAAGACTTTAACAGAGAGAAAAATTAGTAATAGTTTTCAGAACTTGTATTTTTGCAAACACCTCATGTTTATAAAAAATACCTTTGATTTTAATTATAATTTAAACAGACTTACTGCAATTGAATATTTGCAGTAAATACAGATCACACTATCTAGCGACTACCAAAAATATTAAAGATTCTTAATAGTTTCCTACAACACTTAGGTTACTAACAGATTATAAAATTCAGACACAGAACCTGACAGACTGAGAACCAGAACTATGAAATAAATTAAATTTCTGCATACTTATTTATTCTCTCCTTAAAACAACAGGTGAAATCTCAAATGTAGCCTTTATTAGAATCATAAAAACTGCCTACTATTTTTTTTTTGTAGTTGCTTTCTTTCTAAGTATGGTACACTCTTGGACAGCGCTGCTTTTAAAAAGTAAGACCTTCAGGTTCCATCTGTGCAATTTTCAACCTACTTTGATTTTCTGAGCATCAACCACAAAGTCTTCCTGTAATGACATATTACGTTTTCCCTCTTAGTACTCTGCAGAACAGGAACAGAGTTCTGATGCTCTGCTTCCTTACTTAGGCAACACCATTCTGACTGACTTTCCAAGGAGCCTGCCTCCTCCTGCAGGGGGAACTTACCTCATCCATTTAACACAAGAAAGGGCAGAACTGGGAAAATATTAGCTGCACATTCACCTCTTATGTAGTATCAATAATGTGCATTGCAGTCTAACCTAGCAGCCAGACACTGCTGTGCTTTCATCTCTTCATACCACACCACAGAGGGAAACGGAGTTCATAACCTGAAAGGAGGTTTATAACCTTATAGGAGTCCTTATAAGCACAACTAAGGGGATTTACCTTGGACTGAAAAATATAGTCAGGATCAGATGTGCACGTTTATTCTATATTGTGTAAATTTATAGAATGCTACATGAGTAATTCATGCCACCACATAAGCTGTAGCATTATCAGGCGTACAAATATGATTGTATCTGAAATATAATAGGTAAAATTTTTTTTGTGAGCATTGGCAAAACTTCTTAGGAGGCATTTCTTTCCCTTAAAAGTTAGAAGCTGGTATTTTTCAAAATGTTGCAACTGCTTATATTTTTGGTACTAAAGTTTTATAAAGACAATACTTACAGTATCCTTCAGGACTTCTGCTTTAGCTTTCAGACGTAAATGTATGAAATTAGATGCATTTAGTTAGTTATAAGGAAGAAATTTTTTACGAGGAGGGTGGTGAGGCACTGGAACAGGTGGCCCAGAGAGGGGTGGTTTGCCTGGAAACTGTCAAGATCAGACTGGAAGGGGTCTGAGTGCTTAACTTAGTTGAAGATGATCCTGCTCATTGCAGAGGGGTTGGACTAGATGACCTTTAAAGGTCCTTTCAACCCAAATTATTATATGATTCAAAATTCAAAGTCTCAAATATCTGGACAGAAAGAGGCACAGTTTTGAACTACTGTCCTCACAAAAAAGTTAACAAGCTTGGCTGGGAGGTTTTTCCTTCAAAATTTTTTTCATTTTCCTATCAAAAATGCTTTCCAAAGGGAAAAAAAAATTAAAAAAATCTTTAGCAAATAACCTTTCTCTTTGCTCCTTGACATCTTCCAGGGGGAAATATCCAAACATTTTTTCTCAGACAAGAAAATTTTTATGAAACATTACCTTCCAGGCTGCCACATTTTGATCAATATTCTACTAGCTTTTCTGTCTTCTGCTGCAGCTATTCCACTTGGCATAAGCCACTAAATAATCTTCCAGCCATAAACTGAATTCTCAGAGAAGAATAATGGCTACCATAAATTCTGTGTTTCTTTCCTTTTACTCTCAAAGCCAAAAAATATTTTGGGTTTTTACCAGTGCAAAGGAAAACCCTACTGAAGTGACCTCCAACTTTCAACTCAAATACCAACAACTTCCCAAGTAAGTAAACACCCACAGGACAACAAGTCGTATACTGATAGCTAGAGAAAAATTTTTCCTTCTGCTGCATTATGCAGAATATAACTCCAAGTAGACCAAATATGATTGGATGACATAAAAGGTATCACCAACCCACTATCCTGCACCCTGAAAATGATCAGTGAAAGGAAGAAAGTTAATTTTTGAACAGCATATGCACCTGACAGGAATGCAAGGAAGCAAATCCCAGTCACCAAGAGAGTATTTGGGGCAGGTCTTCAGCAAGTCCACTAGAGATCAGCACCCACAGCAGAGCTCCATGGTTTGCTGCCTCTCAGCTGCAGCAACATCTTCCACTAAGAGCTGTCCATCCACACCTATGCTCTGGTGTAGGGGACCCATACCACACCAACTTTTATGTATTTGCTGCTCCCATTTCCAGGCTGGTCATGCACTGGGAACATCCATGATTAGTAGTGAATTATTTTAAGAGAAAGAATCAGTGATGCCATATGTGACTTGCTGGCACCGCACCCCACTGGGTCCAAGGTGGATGTGGAGGCACACAGGAACAGAGAGCCCCTTTGCTTCTTTTTTTCTAACATAACATTGTCACTGATTGGCAAAGAACAGTTAAAGACAGAAGGTGCTCAAATGCAACCATTTTTCCCAACCATTTTGAGATTAACAACCTTTAAAAATTCCACAGTGGAAGCATTGTATATTCAAACTCACTGACAATAAGCATGCTCTTTTCATTTAGGCTTTAGTAGTAGCACATGGATCTCCGTGCAAGCTATATAATGAAACACAATCCCAGTGAATTAGAAGTTCTTTTCCTTTCACAACCTGCCACATGTATTCTGGTTTTTATTAATACAAAGCATAATGTAGTTATACTACTAATGAAATCAAATATAATAATATGATACATACAAATTCTTTATCCAAGAGCTCCTAAACAGAATATGGCTTCAGTTACCTCACTTCGGAGCTACAAAATCATAATCATGATTATTTACTTTGCAGAACTAGAATTAAAGCAAAATTCCTATTCTCTAATACTGAAATACTCTTCAAAACCCAGTATTTTCTTACAAGGTTGTGTCAGATTAAATTGTCTCAGTAGTATTTCTTTGGTTAAAAATAGACAAGGAAGATAAACCAGCAAGCAAGTTCCAAACATACACCGTTTTTACCTTGAACATGATTATTTTGCACTGCTTTTTTTTCATGTTAAGAAGGGAAAACGCATCCTCCAGAGATTGCTCTGCACCCAAGTAAGAGATGCAATTAAAAATCAGTCTTGTAAAACGTTATTGTTTCTCTCCAACAGGATAGCAATCACAGCCTTGTGCAACCTGAATTCGAATGAGCTCCTAGTGTATCCCATACAATTTGACCCTGTTCAACAGAATTGCTGGTCCTTGTGTGCTCAAAAGGTAAAACAAGGATAGCGAAGCTGAAAATAAAGAAAACCAGCACCTAGACTGGCAGAATAATAACAGATATTCCCTAGTGAATAACATATAACTTCTGTCTGGATATACACTTGCAGTGTATTTCTGATTTTAAGATTTTTTCATGAAACATATACAGATATTATACTGTAAACAAAACCAGTTCCCTTCATCTACTAAATCAAGAACATAAGCACTGAAAACAACCCTTAAATTGTATTTTTATTAAAAAAGCTGCATATGTGCATGGTGTATAGCATTGGTAAGAAAAAAGTCAGGCACAATATCTATTTTTCTTTACTCTTCCTCTGACTACCACTATAAGCAACTGACGCCTAAGGAAAGAGTAAATAAGCGAGGGAATGGCAGCAATATTTCCTCAACAACTAAGGGATTTCCCAAGTGGAAGTTTTTGTCTATACCTTTGCTCCGATAGTGCTTCAGGAGGCTTTTGCCAAGAATTCATTAAATTTCACAACCTGCTGGTGTAAAACAAATTCCAACAGTTTTAAAATTTTTTGAAAGCTTTCAGGTTGAAAAATTGTGTTTGATACCCTGATTCCTTGCACCATAAAAAACAGAATAAATAGTCTCTCTTCTTTTCCACACTATTCAAGGTTATAAAAAACTCTGGGCTAATTTCAGGACCATTAATGCAATATGTGTACTCTAGGCTGGTTCCAAATATGAGTTATTTTTATTATTTGAATCTGAAATTTCATCTGCTATTTTTTTGAAAAATCACTCTATAACATTAAGTTTTCTTAGACCTTTTCACCACAAGAGTTAGCTCTCATTTCCCTTAATCATTTGGTCTCATCAGCCAAGCTGGCCAGTTCTGTGCTATCCACATTTAAAGTGTTCATTTTAGTACTTTGATGAACATAACAAAAAAATAATTAAGCCTTGAAGACAACAAATTTCTAGAGAACTAAACATTCTGATAACACATATATATGAGAATAATTTGTCTTTGACATGCCAGCATCTGATTTCTGCCATTAAAACTGTAGAGTAAGAAAACTACACTTTTTTTTTTAGGATTACAGTGCTTTTAAAACTAAGCAAAAGAGGAAAAACAGAAAAACATTTTCCAGTGGTTTGTTTAGATTTAAAGTCAAAGAGTACTTAATCCTGCATAAGTAAATATGCAGAATGTAAATTAAAATAACATTTGTAATGCTTATGGAGCTATTAAATCAGCAGAATAGTGTACCTTTCCTTTAATGTAGGCTCATATATACATACATATTAAAAAAAACCCTGAGTGCACAGTCTATGTGCTTTATGTGTTAAGAAGGACATTAAAGAATTGTCTCTATGCTGCTCTTTTCCTACAAAATACTCCGAAATGTAGCACTTATCTTATTTCTGTCATGATGGCATTGCACACCTGAGAGAATGCGGCTGTTGATTTTAGTAATAAACACACATCTCTTTCTCTGCAGACGTGCTAAATAACTGTGTGTGATTATTTTGAGGAAGCAAACCAACTCTGCACAAAAAAAAGAGACAAAAATCTAATTGTAATTCAGAAGTTAAATTTAGAAGCCACATCACTCCCCACACATTTTTCCAGCTCATATTTCCAAATGAAGTCTTAGATAGCAAAAAGCAACTGAGAAGTTAAACATGCAGTCCACTTATGCATGAGTTACAACACAGAGTAAAATCATCTGTAAGCATGAGGGGACCGTGTAGTCTCAGTCTGAATGCAGCTCTTGGACAACTACACACAGAGCAGAAAAAGTAATTTATGCACACAGTAGAAAACCATCAGCTTGCAGAAGGGGCCCCATTGATTTTGCCATTTGATCTTCCATGAATAATTCTAGAGGAGGACCCAAATTAACCCACCAAGTAAGCATCAGGGAAGGATCAAGCTAAAACACTAGCTGGTGTTCCTGGTAAATACAGGAATGGCAGCGCTGCTCAGATCACAGTGTGTAACTGCATTGGGAAATATGAAAATTCTCAATAATAATGTTTTACTACAGTTAAGTTTAAAAGCCAGAAACAGCACATTTTGGCCAGAGAAAGATGTGGTTGCAGTCCAGATATGCAAATGGAGCTAAGCACTTCACTGCTATTTTACTCACAACATGAGATTGGCTCATGAATGCTTTTGTTGGAAACAGTCTCAGTGCTTCCAACTTCCAATGCCTTCTGCTGGCCCACATCCCCTACACAGCTGGGAAATTTCATTCTACTTAGCAAAAAGACTACAGCTAATTAAAAGCAATGTAGTCTTTTGGAAGGCAAAGAAAGGCGGGTGTTTAACCCCGCCATCACTTCAAACAAAAATGCTCACATTCAGTTCTGCTAACAATTTTGGAGTAAACAAAACAACACTGACTGTGACATGTAGGCTTTAAAAATGTTTTAAATGCGTTGAAATAATTGATATATTTAAATATTGCTTTTTTTCTTTTCCCCCCCTTTTTTTTTTTCCTTCTTAGAACAGCTCTACAGATATTTCAAAACCATCAAAGGAAAAGAAGCATGCCATAAACTGCAATATCTCCAGCCTTTGAAGTACATATGGGAGACAACTCCAGCTAAGAGAAATGCTTCTGGTAAAGACAGTGTACATTTAGCTACAGTTAAGATATAATGAAACCCTTCTTCAGACAGGCAGCTGCTGATTTCCCTACACTGATCATTCCCCGCTGTGGAGATTTTGGAAGTGATCCCCTGCAGGTACCCAAATCAGAACAAAAGACATGAATGTGTTTTCAGTCCAAGAAGTCAGAAACCTGGATTAATTTAATTAATTTCTTTAAGAGGAAGGAAGGAAGGAAGGAAGGAAGGAAGGAAGGAAGGAAGGAAGGAAGGAAGGAAGGAAGGAAGGAAGGAAGGAAGAGTGGGTTATCTTCGTCCCCCATTGTGTTAGTCTTAGGTGAGTGCTACAAGAAATTAGGGCTGACTTATGCTTGCAGGACTGTCCTTGCCCAAAGAAATCAGAGACTTTTTTAAGGAAATCAAATAACTGGCATCAACCACTCCATCTTATCAACCACTCCCACTTTTTTCTCCTGCAAATCAAATTTATCAGCGCACTTAGCCTCCTTCAAATCCCTACACTGCTGCAGTGCCAGTCACTGAAAAAAGAAGGTTCTTCAAGACTGCTGCTGTTGTCCCACCCCAGTGGATGGGTGACACAGTGGGGGAGTTAAAGGACTTAGCTCTTATTCAAATGCTCTGGAGAGGTATATGGGAAAGGGAGTTGTCAACATGTAGCCATTTTACGAGGAAAGTACTGAAAATAATTCCCAGTTGCTGACACACAGATTTGCACTATGACATGAGTGGAGAAAATTACTACATTGCAAATTCAAGAGATTGATAAACTGTAAACAGTTATACTGTTCTTGTAATTTTTTAAATTTTATTTTACGTTTACAAAAACTAATCACAACAACTAAAAAAAAAACTAGTGAGTTATTGTTTTATAAGTAAAGGAAACATTTTCAAAAAGAAGAAGCTCATTAACATACTGATGCCAATCTTAAAAATTTCAAGATTCAAAAGAAATATTGGAGTAATTTAAACAATTTTCCACCTTGGAATTTCCACCTCTTATTTCCATACAAAAGAAAACAAACAAAAAAAAAGCTTCTAGAGTGTTTGAGACTCCACTCATAAAATGGGGAATACCATAATTAGCTTCAGAAAAAAATAAATCTGAATGAGTATGTTTTTAAAATCACAAACTGCTCAGCAGTGTTTCTTTTTTGTTGATTTTAACATGAGTACATAATTGTGAATTAAAATGATGTCTTCAACAATGTGAGAAGTGGAAGAGAGAAAAATATTCACCTTGAATGGGACCATACCATGGCTTTGCATTCCTATTTTTCTCTACAGAAAAAAGGAAATGCATACTTCTTTATTTTTATGAGAAAATACATTTTTTGGGGGATAAAACATCACAAGAGAGTAATGAAAAAACGCAGAGGAGTAGCAAATGTTTAACCTCAAAAGCTTTTTCAGTTTCACACTGCTCCAGTACCCCTTTTATCTGAACATCTTGTCGGTGCATTTTACAAATTTCCAAGCTGTTCTAATGCTCCCAGACTGACAGCGCCCAGCAGATCCAGGTTAGCAGTGGGGCTTCATTGTGCCAGCCACAGTACAAAACACAATGGCAGACATTTTATCTACCCCAAATTGCTCCTAATCCAGTGGCCGTGACACGTGGCTGGCTGGAGATAGCGCAATCACAGCCGTCAGACAGGCCCTTCTCCAGTGACGTTGTCACGATTTCACACACGGGTTTAAAGTAAGATTTATCAATCCCACGCATAAAGGTTTTATTCTGAAGACAATTTAGCATTTGAAATCTCTGCAGCCACCCACTTTTCGGGAAACCACGTTACCCAGGCTCTTCTCTCTCCAGTGTGGCAAGCACAGAGCCAGCACACTCCGCAGCCCTCTGGAAGCTGTCTAGGCAGAGTCCTTTTAGGCACAGTTATTTCATTTTGAAAAAACAGCTGAGGCTTTTTATTCCCTGTGCGGTATTTCTGCTTCCAAATTGCAAGTGATCATAATTTCATGAGAAGCAGTTTAGAAAGTGGAAAAAACAAAAAAACCCAAACAAAATCAAAACCCCGGCTGGCTTTCTCTAAGTAGAAAATAGTAAACTTACTACAAAAGTTGCTTGCTAAATATCTGAATTTCCTGCCACACTACATAAACGTCCGGTTTTGCCTCCACTTTCCATTTTAAAAATGGCATCAGAAATTTTGCACGCTTCTTCATTTTTGCAAGGTTGGGATCACCTGATAATCTTCAGTTTGAATGATCTGTGAACAACAGTCTCTGATATGCCACTGCTTAACCACAGGCTTGTGGTTAAATACCTCTTATCCTCTAGGCATAACTAAAAATAGATTTTAAAAGACACTGGTATAGAAGCAATGTTGTTTTCACCTATACCTTTTACCCACAGGAGCGTTTTGCCCCTTCAGAGTTCATTCACCATTCAGACAAAAATTGTAAATGGTACTGCCTAGCAAGGAAGAAGCTATTCCTAAAACTGATTTGCCTCGGAGGAAACTTCTGCTCTGATGATGGTTGGTCCCTTTCAAAAGATTTTTCTCCAGTTTCTCTACTTTGCACTTTGACAGCTGGAGATGGTGATCGGTCAAGTCTCTCTTCAAGCAGTAATAACTTTTTAGAATTTTTTTTGTCATAAAATGTTCAGATATATGAATAATAGGCTGCTGCTTAGCACCTGCTTAATCATTATATTCAGGCTATATCTCTTCTACAGGCACTTTTAATTTATCTCTAAGAGGATTTATGGGATGGAGACGTTGTTTAAAAAACAGATGATGAGGTCAGTGCAGCCCAAGGTATTTCATTTCAGCTTTTACAATTAACATGCACACTGGAAGCATTGGAAAGATCTCAGAAGAGCAGTGGATTTGCCAAGTGCTCTGCTTGTCTCCCACATGCATTTTCATGGTGAGGTAATGGAAGAACAACAGCAAGTATACTGATATCATGGAAATCAGGAAGCCACAGACAGCTCTAGGAGAGAGTGCTGCAAAAAAACATGCCACAAAGAAACAGCAGATACAGAATTTAGTTATTTATTGCAGTACATTACACCAGTAAAAAAGATCAGCTTTGCTAAATGGACCTTGCTGAGAATTAAGTGATCTTCACTCTCTCTTCATAGTTAACTTTCAACTGCCACATTTTGGTGGCAGAATTCATTGAACTTGTGTCTGTTTTTAAAAGAAATGTGCCTTCAAGTATTACCCTTTGACCAGTATTATTATTTCTATTTGCCTCAGTGAACACAAAAAGAGCAGTTTAGATGCTGTCTTATTAGAGATGGGGCTGTGTAGGTTGAAGAAGGAAAATATGAGGACATCCTATTAAACCTAAACGCCATGCACCGACCTGGAACCATGGCACTGCTGTGAGAGCTGGCACTCTCTGGGAAAACCACTGCTTGTTTGAATTCAAGCTTCGAAAGAGTCTCTAAAGTAAACTGGAGGCATAAGGATTTGAATAGATCTACTAATACATATATAAGCTATACTATATAGGATGCATCCCGACAGAGAGACAGCATTATATAACTATTGTTAAGGAAAAGGCGGCGCTGAAGGGGAAAGGCAGAGAAGGAGGAGAAGGAAGAAAAAGACATCTGAAAAGTAGAGACCCAGGGAGGAATTAGTAAAGAAGAGTCAGTGGTTTCATTTTCACTTGTCTCCCCAGGCCTTGGTAATGCCTATAGCTCAGCTTACTATATTTAGAAATGGATGTCTTCCTGCAGGTTTATTCAGTGATTTGAACTGGAAAAAATTCTCTTGGTGGGAGAAGAGAAAAGAAGAGGGCAAAATATCTTTTTGTGCCATGAAGACTGAAATTATATTTTAAATTCAATTAAGTCTGCAGTAGAATAAGACACCCAATTTTGAATCAGAGCTTGGAGTTAAATACACTTACATAATTTCAGCATTAGTGGTCGGAAACGAAAAAGCAGTCATTTATTTCTCCATTTGTTACCAGCTCCAGTCTCTGAAAGATAACTTGGTTTCCCAGACACTGTTGGCAGGAAAGTCAGATTTTCAGTTTGTGAGATACCATTATTTTCCTTTCCACCAGCCCTGCCACATATTTACATCAGAAACAAACCAGCAACTCTTTGAAAATTACCAATTAACCAGAAACTCAAACAAATTTTTAATCCCAGAGAAAAAAAACCAATAGGGTTTCTAACATAAAATAGTGTTTTTTCAATTTTTTTTGGCTGGGCCATCTTTATGCCAGCTGAACAAGAGAAAATTGGGATCACATTAAGAGCTGCTTTCACCTACTTGATACCAGTTCAAAGGTAAAGCATGGCTGGAACAGACAACTGCCTATAAAGCCTGTGGAAAGGATAGCTGTGTTCTGAGGGGGACAGGAGGGGTTACTAACAGTAAATCTGAGTGGTCTGCTGGAAACTTTCACAGGGAGAGCGCTGAGCAGCAAATGCTGTCCAAAATGGATACAAATATGTTGTCAAGTTGCTGTGACAGATTCATTATGGGTGAGCAGCTTAGCAAAATGAACTCAATCTCAACTGTCTCACAATATAAATGCCACAAGCTCAGAAGGACCTGAGCTTCCAGTTCTTCCGTCCCTTACTCTGAGGTTTGCAAAAGCGAGTTGGCATTCAAGAAAAGCAGCAGGTCAAGGAAAGACTTATTCACAAGAGGAACCTCTCTGGGAAAGACCTTCCTGTTACATACCAAATCTGCCACACTGTGAAACTACACATTTTTAAACACATATGCTCCCACAGTTGCTCTCTTCTTCTCCAGCTGCAGAAAGCAAATTTCAGTGCAGTTACAGAAAACGAGTCATGTATCTGTTTGTATATTCTGATTTCTCAAATAAAACCAAAATGTCATAGTAAATGACATATTTTCCTACCGTGAACTAATGAAAGAGCACAAGACGGGTAATGATCAAGTGGTGGTAGATTCTTGTAAAATGGCATTTCCTCAAGGTAACAGCAGTAGTGCTTTCAAAGTCAATCTATGATGTATACATGGGACATATAAGGGTAAAGGAAAGCTAGAGCTTTTAAAACATATTCAATTTTCAAAACCAGACTATTTAACACAAAGTTAGGTTTTATGCTAGCAGTTAAGGCCACATTACAGTCTTTGCTTACGCTTCTGTGATGTTCAGCAAAAAAGGCATTCCAGCACATGTTTAAATCTCATTAAGGTCTCAGGAACATGAGCCTTCTAGTTCATTGAGCCACGGCATGAACAACCAGACACACTCAAAGGGTCTTCAAAATAACCACAGTAACAAGGCAGCAGGGTGGGAACTGAGAAAGGTGAAGTACATTATCTCCACTATTCAGGAAGATTTCTCTCTCACTGCAATGAATTCAGTAGGAAGTGAAATCATCTACAAGATTTGCTACTATTTCTTCACTTTAAAATTACTGCTAGAGTAGACACCAAAATTTTATAGAGGATCTCTTGCTAATTCAGTATAGTACAAACATTGCTGCATGTGTAGATCTGAGTGTGTATGGACACACGGAAGATTGTATCAGAGAAAAGGCACAGCCAAATATGTCCTCCTGGCCAACATGATGAGCGACAAAAATATCTTAGTTGCCCTCATTGTAGGAAATACAGGCAACTCCACTGGTTTATTAAAATCTAACCCTGGCCTTGCTCCAAAATCCATGTTTGATGCCACAAAATAGGAAGAATAGCAAGGACTCCCTCCTGGCTGATGATCAGCTAGCTTAGTATGTTGCTCCACAGGACAAGATACTGCTGAGAAAACACACAGAAGTTTCATGCACTAACCCAATCACACAAGAATCACTTTATATATTTTTCTCTTTCTTTCTGCTCTCCACTCTTTCTGTTTTCCAATGCTACAGCACAAGAGCAATCCACCTACTGGTGAGGTCTTACTGTCTTTCAGTTCCACTCAATAAATGGACTGACAGCTGATGCCATGGCTCCTAACCTTAGCCAGGGTGCAACGCTGAGTGTCCTGCCATTGCAACACAGCCAATACCGTGGGACTCATTGATGGGATCAGGATTCCTCTGTTACATCCAAGAGCTGGCCAACATTCATCATACCAATCATTTACTTTCTCACATAGTTGCTCAAAGTCACCTGAGTAATTCAGCAACAATTTCCACTCCCCATCCACTTACACATTTTTTAAAGCATGTAGCCCAGTGTTTACTACAGTACAGCTTTCTAAGACTTATGTACTGTTATATATGCAGCAGTGAGTATCCTGGTGCCAATTTAATCTTTGGAAGTTTTTTGAGATGGAGAAGAAATGCATTTGCTTTTCTTTAACTGGCCAAGTCCTCAGCGGCCATGATTTTTTTTTCTTTTTTTTTGTCTGTGTTTCTTTTGTTTTTGTTATTATTTTTTTAAAACAAAAACAATTATATTATTGTCATGAATTCTGATTATATATCCAATCTAATAGACTTTGAATTTTGCACTTTAGTCTCAAAGAACTGCGTAATATTATTAGTGCAATTTGTTGAAAGTAAGTGATCTTCAGTTTTTCAGTGTGCCCATATTAAATGAAAGAGATATTAACTTATGGAAATATCTGAGCTAAGTTACCATTTTTAAATGATGACCTTATGAGTCTGGATAAAGAAACAGCTATTAACATAAAATGGTAAACTGCCATGAAAGCAAAGGAGAAAGATAATGAGATATCAAGCAGACTAGCATTAACTAAAACCCAAACAAAAAACCCACATATTTAAAAAAAAAAAAGTTAATAAACCAGCCTCCAGTCTTCAGTATTTACTGCACATGTAATGTCAGTTTGTTGTTTTTACTGACATCTTTCTGAGCCTCTGCACGTTGCAGTGCCCTCTAATAGAAACAACACTGTCAGAACAGAAATAGCTTCATTTTCAGCTCTGTCTCCACTGAAAGTTTAGTTTCATTTTTTTTCAAATCCAATTTCATCTCTGGGGGCAACAGTATCCAATATATGACTGCTGAACCATAAATAATGATACCACTGCAATAAATAATTCTAATAATCAATTTAAAAGCAAAGCAATATGATGACTAATTTTTAAAGGGGAGTTTGCTTGAGTTCTTACACTTACAGTGCATGTTCACTGCACAGTTTAACTCTCCTGTACTTTTGAACTACATGTGGATTGTGCTCCTTCATTTCTTCCAGGCACCAGTTACCAGCATTATTCCCTAAGAGAGAAGCAACTTTTCACAAACACCTTCAGTAGATTTTACTCTGTTTTGCCATCCTTAGAGGACCAGTCTGAGCCTGGCCATATGACTCCAGTTTCATCCCCTTTGTTCTTTTGCTCTGTTCAAGCCATGCAACTGATAATTAAAGCAGAATGAATCAAGATGGGGAGTTGCCATCACAACAGGTAATTAAGCATGAGCAATGAGAGAAACCCAAAGCACTGAACCAGGAACAATGAAGGATGTTTTTAACTGTATTTTTTCACTTTCTCATCCCCACCAGCTTCTCATTGTAGCCCCTCCACTATAACCTCTGCCACTGAGCTCTCACTTTTGAGCCCTTCATTCTCTCTCAGGTCCATATTTCCAGCTTGCTGGAATTCCATTTCCTGAAAAGCTGCCTGTGTGCCTGCCTCTCTTTTTCAGTGAAGTGATGTTCCTCTTGCAACAATAAAAGTCTCTCTATCCTCCCCACATAATGAACTAAATGCACATCAAATCCACTGTCTGACATCTATTTTCCTGTTGTTTTTTAGGATATTAATCATGTTACTATGAAAATTTTTCAGTATGTTCATGGCTTGACAACATGGCATGACAACAGTCTGTAACATGTGTCACAGACCGACGTTCTGTCACTCTGTTTCTGGTTTAAGCCTGTGGTGCAATCTATATTCCATTTCTTCAGGATCAGACCTTCCAAAACATTGGACACTTGCTCCTGACACAGTGGGAAAAAATTGATCCTCTTAGATTTTTTTCTCTTTTAAGGAAAGATCTATCTATGAAATGCCTTGATCTTTTATGCTACAGAGCAGATATACAGACACAAAGAACAAAACCTCTACTGAAAAGGTGAGCTCATGGAGTTCCCTGAGATGAGTCTTTTCCTTTCTTCAAGGAAGGGCAGATCCATATATTTCTGCAGCACCATTTTTCCTTTTTCTGCTTCCCACAAGGAAGAATGAATGAATTTATCCAATCCATGATAAAAGGCAACACAGCAACATACCTATTACATTCCCAATTACAGTTACATAACACGTGTGTAACACCAATTTCTCTCAAGCACCCCTGCAAAATGACTGCACCTCTCATTTGAGGTATTCATGCTCAGACCCCATCAGGTGCCTGCCTGTATAATAAATTGCAAGGTATTACACACACACAAACTAAGCTTCATTTTATCTAGGAAAGGATAAATTTCTGAGCTGTAAATCACAATGTACCGATGTTTTAGTAGCTGCTCAATCCATGTGTGAAATATATGTCTAGGTGGGAAACTATTCTGGTGCAAAAAATATTATCATATATTTTACCTTCCCTGTCATTAAATTTACTGGCACTTTGTCATCCCAGTGTTAGTCTGGTGCTACCAGTTTGCCTTTGATGGTCTGTATCAATATGAATGAGAAATGCAAGTTAAAAACCCCAAACATATTTGATACCTTGGAAGAAGTGATCAAAGTAAAACAGGCTGAAAGGAGTTAAACTCTCTCCCACACAACTTCATAAAAAGAGAACTATGAAGTATGAAAACTGAAGTTCCATAAATTTATCATTATGTTCAGACTAGTAGAGAATGCACTGACATACTTTTCCTACCTTCATTTTAAAATCCTAACCATAAAAAAGTTAATGTAAACATACAACATGTATTGTAAATAGGACTCAAAATCTTATCAGGAATATATATATCTTGTCTAGATTACTTCAGAAGAAGTTACCTTGCAACTTGAAAAATGACATCATTAAGAAGTCTCCTAAATTTGTTTTCAGAGATGGCAAACTAATAGCTATTTGACATTTCCTTTTTTTTTTTTACATATTTAGAAATTTCTACTGCAACTTTAAGTTGAAGTTCCAACTTTTTCAGCTCAATGCTATACAATTAAATACATTTTTCCACAATGCATCTGTTTGATTGAGACAAGCAGTGCAGGACACCATTTGCCTAACTGCTTCTCGTTGCCAAAACCCTTCCAGGAATCATTTCCAGGGTGGATGTTTCTATGACAAAGTGTTTCTAGAGCCTTACACAAGCTTAACTCAAATCCTCTCCCATTTTGTTCACTGTTTCTCTAGAATTGGAGCAGCCTCACATACTTCAGTGTAAGCAAAACTCCTGCATGGTCACACCACTGTTTCACAAAACCAAACAGATCTGTGATGTATGCCCTAAGTATTCAACAATTGCCATAAATAATAAAATTCAGCAAACAGCACAATATAAAACTCTACCCTTACTTTAGACTCACTTTTACGTACTAGTGGTATGCTCACACACCTTTTTAAAAACACTGCCCATTGATTAAATAGTCAAAGAGAAAACAGTGCCATTAAAAAAAATTAGAATTGTTGACCATTGCTACACCCAAACAATTATCTATTAATTTATGAGCACATGAGCTATACATTAATTACACCAGATTTTCTGAACTGCCTTCTCATAAGCCCAAATATCCCTTTTTACAATAGAATATCTTAGCACCTTATTTCAAGAAATAAGGTTTATTGAAGTTACTTTTTTTTGCTAAATATCTCCTGATTTACATTGTTGCTAAATAAAATGGTCATTTATAATTATTTAAGCCTTATTTTTGAAGTGTTGTTCAGGAGAGATGGAAAGAGAGGCAAATTTTCATTTCACTGCTACTGGTGAAAATGCAAAGTAAGAAAGATAATAGTTTGCACTTGTACTAGTATGTACAAGATCAATATTTTTCAAGTGGTGATAATGCAATGACATGTCAAATTCAACTTACGTATCACATCAGATGTCCATGAGCCACAGTCCCACCTCAATCCGAAGAAAACTTGACCTGTTGAATATGAAGCAACACATTTTCACTTGTGATGGAGTCGTGCCCTCTTTAGGACAGACTAATAAACCATGGATTTTTGTGGGGAAGGACTAAAAGCAGTTTAGCACCACAGACAAATTATGATCCCAAAACTTTTTTTTTTTTACTTTCTATTACAATTCAAATACATACAGATAATTTTGATTCCCCAATCAGTGATCTATCTCATTTTAATACTAATTCAGTCCTCGCAGGGTTCCAGCATTTAGCTTTAAGAACTACATCAGAAAGATGTACAAAAACCCCTAGAAGTGACTGATTGTTAAAAATTGGTATACACAAATTCTTATGATGCCCATTGAACAAATATGCAAAGACCAGAAAACAAAACATTTTTTTTTTTCTTCCACTTTTCATCTTTGCCCCATTTGATATACTTTCTCTCTCAGAATAAAGTAAAAAAAAGGGAATGGAGAAGGGAAATGGAAGGAAATAATAAGGACTGTCAGGGCAATGAGGGGACTCTTTTCTGCCAACAGTACCATTACATCAATTTCATTTTTATAAAACCAGCTCTCTGAAAATCATAGCTGTCAAGTATTTAGTCTTCTTATATTCACACCACCTGAGATCTTGAACAGTTTTGCTGAAATTTCTTAAGCTATAAAGCAAGACAAACAACTCCCTATCAGCCTGCATTCACTAGAAAGCAAGCAGAAGTTAGAGGTGTCCAACACTCATAAAAGTGTGCAGAACATATTTATAATGCTAATATTCTTGAAAAGAGAACAGTAATATAGCGTGACAGTAATATAACAGGAATGTGAGTTGGAGATGATACAACACACAATCTACATCTTTTGGTGTACAGAAGTGTGCTATATTATTTGTGTCTCAAGCAAAGCAAGAAACATGAATCCACTATTTCTGACTTGTATTTTTTCACTGACCCCACTTAAGCAGCACAAGAAATCTTGTTTCAGAGTAAGCTACAAAAAGATACCCAAGTCAGGATTGTTTAACCTATGACAGGCGATATTGATTTTCTTTAATGCAGTATCTATTAACGTTGGCATTCCTGTTTTTCTGCTGGTCATTCGGATGCAGGAAACTCAACTGCATCAGAATGAGATCAGTAAGCAAAGGCTCAATCCCATTTCTACTCAATTGAATAGCAGAACTTCCATTAACTTGATAGAGAGCGATAGCAGTGCCTGAACAGAAAAAGATATCCTGCAGGTCTCCTTTTCTTGCCTTGGGCTAGAATGATATCCATCAATATTTTAGGGTATAAGAGGGAGAAAAGAAATAAAAAAATGTAGTTGTTTGGGAGAGTTGAGAGAGGGGATTATTTCCACGGTTTGTTTGTTTTGTGGCAAGCCATGTTTACACATAGCTAAGTGCAAACAAGAAAGTGAAAACTAGCACTGTTACATGCTGCAAAGTTCAAACCAGCAATCTGGCTTTATAATGCATAAGGAAATCTACTCAGGAATAATACTGTCACAGCATACTTGCATGGTTTCAAGAGCAAAGAGATGCAGACCATCAACTTTCTGATATTGCCTGCAAGCAAATTGCTTTGTCACACACACCTTTACATGAGAGAAGAGTTACACAGCCCTTTTTGCTGATTTGCATCACTTATTTGGTATTACAAAAGTTTTCCTAGGGAACGTTTCAATAGAGACAAGTTATGACCAGCTGGACAATGCTCTGCAGCTCAGATTAATTGTATTCACTGCTTTCAAATGAACAGCTCGAAGCTGATTCTCCACCCCCAGCCCGGTGAATTATACTTCACTTTGCTTTACATTTCCTGTGGCATGAATACCTTTGAAGTAATATTGCATTAGGGCCTTGGAAGCAGTCAAACCTCTGTCTTTGAAACTGTTAGGAGTAGGAAATGAAACCAGATTCTTTAGTCCCCTGCTGTTCTCAGAAGGGTCTCTCCCTACATTTCCCTGGAGGTACCTAAGTCCTGTGGGCTTTAGTGGGTGGTCCAGGAATTTGAGCAGGCTCTGCCATAGGAAGAGCTATGACTCAGAAGGGCTTTCACAGCCTCCTTCTGTGAGCATCTGAAAACATTTTAAAGGTGAGTGGCAGGATAAGCGCTGGTATATCTATCTCTTCTTTATAAGCTATTTGCTAAAGTCTGAAAGAAAAAATCTTTTTTTTTATTCTTTAAGATTCATAATGTCCTTAAGGATATTACTCTTTGTTTTAAATCTATAGTGTCTTTCTCTTTATTTGCATTTTTGCTTAGAAGAAGGTTTATGAATCAAAATCAGTGTAATGGAAATATATTAGCAACATATTCATCATTGATACATATGTTTATCTAGATTAAAAAAATTAGCTTGAAAATTCAGCACATTTAATACACAATGTTTTTCTTTTAATTTCAAACATATTTCCTCATATATGGAACTGAAAGCATTTCCTTTTTACATCAAGATGGAGCTCATGACTCAATCTTCTCTTTGCTTCCTTCTTTCAAAAGACCACCACCTTTCAGTGTACAACACACAGTTATGCAATACTAATGATGGAAAAGGTCCTTGAGTGAATCCTATTAGTTGTGCTCTGTGCTGTTTTCTGCAATATAGCTGTTTACAGTAGGGAATATTTTATCTTTGGACTAAACTGTCAGACTAGGAATTGTACCATATGAAAGCTGATACAAATACAATTGGAAAAACATGTGAGTCACACAAACCAATATCCAATTTCTTAAGAGTTAAAGCTTCAAAAAAGAGTAATTTGCTCAGTGAGCAAACCATTTGGCATGCAGTGTTATTCTGTTTTCCTCTTAAGGTTGTTTTACATTTACAGTGTATGTGTTATGTATTGTTTTATTCTTCCTCAAGTAACAATTTAAAGACCCTCAACTCTAAGCTAGACATTAATTTATTGTTTCAAGTATGGGAAACAACAACAGTTCAGGTATCACAGTGCCTCTAAAGACAAAGTCTTGTTCAGTTACTGCTCTGTCCCAGTGCAGAGTTTCCCAATAAGCCAGTCATGACTGGATAAGCAGGGCAAAGCTATGTGTCCTGGAGGATAAGCTGCCCACCTTCATGGGAAGGACACACAGACAGCAGAAGTCATACGAGACTAAGACAGTGTGGGATTCCTGTGGTGGAGATCGCCCTGTCTGTGGCTCCCAAGGGACCAAGCGCCTTGGGGAGATGTTGCTAACATGAATTTTAAGAGAAATCCTCTAATGCTGCTTCTCTTCTCTGCTAGGGTAATAAAAACCAGTGATACAGCAATTCCTGTGTCACAGCTGTGGTGCATCAGGAGAGAGTAGCTGAAAACCAACACCAAACCCCAAAGGACATGTGGAAAGATGAGCTCTTGATTAGGCATTTAACTTTAATATTTTGCACATCATACAACTACTATATGCACACTCTACTGTAGTGATTAACCAAGATAAATTTTCACATTGCACTGTTTTCTAGCCATGAAATGCTGTAAAGCACTAGATAAGGATTGCTTCTTTCATCCAGAGCACCAGGAGACCACTGGCAATTTATCTGAAAGGAGAGAACTTTGCAGAAACAAAGAAGGCATTGTTGAGTAACATAACTCAGCATTTTCTTTTAAAAAGAGTTTAATGTAACTGAGGAATTGAAAGTTTGGCAATCTGAGTTATGCAATGCTTGTGCACTCAGAACAGAATGAATATGAGCAGTGCAAGCTTTTCCAAGAGTGTTTCCAGCTATGGTACATTACCTACAGACTTCTAAAAACACCCTGAAAACCAAAACCAAACCCACAAACCAAACCGGCTACCCAAACCCAAGAGATTGCCTAGTTAGATTGAGTAGATTTGCATAAAGGACAGAAAAAAAGTGCAAAAACCTTCCTATCAAACCATTATAATGTTGTAAGACTATTTTACAGTGGAGCCAGTGAAGACTGCTATATGTTCCCTATGTTCCTAAGAAAATACACAATTTAAAAAAAAAAAAAAAGCAAACAAAATGAGTCTTACTAAGAAACACTGAATTTCATGGCTGGCATTTTGGAATGCTTCATCTCTAAAAATGGTGCTACAAGAAGTTGGACCTTGTTAATTCACTAATGTGACCCTGAGAAACATTGCAAGTTAACACATTTAGATAAATGAGCAAACAAGTCAGAAGTGGGGGAAGGAAAAAGCTCTGAAACACAGCTCTGCATCACAGTTAAAACTAAGATACAGTTGCTAAAGAAATCAATGGCACAATGCTTTACATGTATTCAAAACATTTATCTACAAGAACTGATACTAGACTAATCAACATTTTCCAGTATCATAAGTGAATTGAGGTAAACTACAATTGTACAGATGCATTTCTGACATAGCAAAGTGAAAGCTAGTGATGCAAAATGCAATAACTTACTAAAAGGCTGACAGCCACAAGCTGCTGGGGTCAGGTGCTGCATTCTGGAAACAGTGATGCAGCACCTGTATCGTGGCAGAGCATTTGTGCAATCAGAGGTGTGACAAACTCACAGGAGCCTTGCATCTATCAGGCTCCTGCGGATCATCCAGAGAAGGAACGGAAATGAAACACACTGCATGTCAGGGACAGCATTAAAATAAAACATTTTAAAATTCGAGTGTAAAATGATAATAAACACAAAAGTGTCTTGAGCACATGTGGCCCAGATACTTGGTAGGGCCAAGCTGTGCTCTCACCGAGCTGTACTTAGAGAGGAGGTCTGTAGGCTCTCCCTTCAAGAATGTGCCTTAGTTTTTTATGTTGCTCTTTTACAACTCTGTAGATAGAGCTCTAGATACTAAAAAAAATGGACAGAAATATTTAAATACCTAAATTTCAGTTTATATATATACATAAATCTTTTAATGCACATTTATGTTCCAAACTCCTGCCAACTATTAAAAGTTTGAGTCAGACTGGACCATTATATGTGTTGTAGATCTCCTCATGGTAGGATGTTCTTAGTTCTGTGGCTTTTCTTTTTTATTCATAAAATTCTTATCTCCCTTTTTTTTGAAAAAAAAAAAACAACCCAACCTTATTTTATATCAGGTAATAAAACTAAATTCCTTGGGATAGCAGCAACAAAATATTTTAGCTTCCTAATTTTCCTCTCCATAAGCTCATTCATTATTACAGAATTATAAAATTTCAAAGGGCTAATGTAAGACCAAAATATGGATGATTTTAAGAGATCTTTGCTATCTTTCAAAACACTTTACCATCTGTAGTGTCCCTGCTTGTCAAATTTCAAAATCTAAGATCACAGCTGTATATGTAGGCTCTTTAGCCTTCCAAAACCAGACATACAAATAAAGTCCCAGAAATAATGCCTCAAATAAAGGCAGAGGGCTCAGGATTGTCATATGTGCTGAAAAATTTCATTCACAATCACTGACTAAATCCATTATAGATGCTGACAGCTTTAGATCTATGTATTACGTTTTGGGGAATAAATGCCACTACATAGTTAGCCTTTATAGAGCAAAGCTTTTGTTTTGTATATAAATCTGCGTTTAATGAGCCTTGAAAGAGATGATTGCTAAATAACAGCCTGCTGCATTCAAGCTCAACTGCCTCCAATTATATTGTTTATAATTATATAATTGTACAATATAATGTGTGTCCAACAATCCCTGAGTTTTATTACTGCACAGCACTATGACACCAGCGTAAATCACCTTTTCACTTTCACAGTCAGCTTCTTTCACTTTGCTTAGTCAGCCAACACAAATGCACAGAGAACTGCACTTTTGACTGCTGAATGCATCAAACCAGCTTACCAGCCTCAGCACAAATAAGAAAGTAATGGAAGTGGTCAACTCACAAAGATGAAAGGGGAAAGAGAGGTACTGTCTATACAAGGAAGCAAGGGAGAAACAAAATAAAAAAATAATTAGTTCAATACATTATGTTGTGTTTGTGAATTTTGCTTCTTAGGGCATTTCTTGTTGGCAGATGTTCCCGGATATTGCGCCGATCCAAAATACTCATGAGAACAAGTGCAAAGCAGTTAACATTAGCAGGTAATGTTCTTTGTATTATTCTTACTCTTATATGGATACGGCAGCATTTGCTGTAATGTCTCTAAAATTAGCAAAAATCTTGTTAGCAAACACATCATTATGCTGTTAAACACCTACACAAAACTTTCATCTTTCTCTACCTTCAAAGAACAAATTTCTGCTCTCTCTTCCATCATTTTAAAACTAACCCAACTTCCAATCAGCAATGAATACACTAGTATTCAGCATATAATTATAACTCCTGCTACAGAAATTTAAGCCCCAAAGTCATCCATTAAATTCCTTTTTGACTTAATAGGGACACCATTCCTTTGTTTTGAGAATCTTTGTTACACACACACCTTCCAAAGGAATAAAATTCTGTGGCTTAAAGCCCTCTGCCTCCTTCCTCTCTTCAAGCACACTATCCACACAGGAATTTTTTCTTTTCTCTTTAGTCCATAAGTCCTTACACCCACACCACCTGGCCTTTTAATCACTGGAGCTCCAGTACTGCAATCCCCTGTCTGAAGGGCTCCCATCAGCACACAACTTCCTGCTATTCACCCTTTATTCTCTTTGCTCTTGGCTGCCTGTAACGCGCTGACTTAAAATTGGCCTGTGCTGACTTGTAAAGCTTGCAGCTTAGTTTTACTCCAAATCAATATGCTGAATTTTGACAGTCTGCAACTTTGATCTTTTTAACGTTTTTGGAGTCGTTCCATGGCTAGTAGTTGAGCCCTTAAAAGGGGACTTCAGGTGTGGCGCTTTACATCTTCTAAACCACTGCAGTCTGTCTTCCTCATCAGCATTTGCACACATTTAAAATTACTGTGTACGGCAGGATGCCTCTGCCTGTGCTTGATGACTCAAATCACTGTCTTCTAAAATCCACTGCTATTGTTATTCTAACCACCCGGACAATTTACTAAATTGGGAGAAGTTGGTTTAAAAAACTAAGATTAATTTTTTCAACATTGCCAACTAAATGACTGCAAACACCTTTTCAGGTCCGTTAACTTCAATATTGCTCATTAGTTCCTAAACAGTCCCTTAACTGGAGTCAATGACTATAGAAAAGCAAGGGATCTGAGCTTTTCTTCAGTTTAGGTGCTGTTTGGGAACTGCAGACTAAATTAAAAATCAGCATGGAGTTATAACTATGTAGTTATTTTAAAATAATTACTGCATCACTTTCTTTGATGTTGAGGAAATGTTTCACCATTATTTATCAAGCAACCCACTTTTATTTGCCATTTCTTATAAAGATACTTCAAACTGATCTTAATATACATATGTATTGTGTTAAATAGAAAAATATCAGGTAGTGAAAAACATGATCACTGTCTCATAGTTTTGTAAAACCAGTTGTCACAGCAAGAAATCCCACATAATTGACAAACACACCAATATTAACTTGCATTTAGAATTAGCAAATCATTTCCTATAGCCAAGCAAACTTGTTGAACAGAATCCAAGCAGAAGTCAATTAAAGGAAACATTCAAGGGCAGGAGGCAAAAGGTGCAGCGAAGAGTGTCCCCCAGCCACTGGTTCTCCTGGCCACCACAAGGAAGCCTGGGGCTCACTGAGAAGCCAAGGGGAAAGCAACATGCTGGCAGCAGAGGACATAGCACCATTTTTATTCCCAGCACAGAGACCTCCACAGCTTCCAGATCCCCAAAACTCCTCAAATGTATTGATCCACTTTCCACTGTGGTGCTGTCCTAACTAAAGTAACTGGCAGAATTTCTCACTGTGTCCTCCTCAGGTGCTGAGCCCCTTCCAAGGTGAGCATCTGCACCCTGCCTTGAACGCTGGTGCTCATTTACAGCAGCAGGAATGATGACGCTGATGGAACAGAGAGCATAAATACACACATGAATTGCTAAAGATGTTAAATAAAATAGGATATTTCTAAAATTCAGAGTAGTTTCATTTGCCATCTTGTTTCCAGTTGTCTGGGACGTACTCTTCTCCATTTACAAGATTTCCTCCACAAAAATAATAGCTGCGCGTTTTGGTTTTTTTTAACAAGTAGCAACGTTTCAAGTGTTATCCTCATCCTTTTTCCATTTTGCAGCAGAGGAAGGAAGGGTGAACCTTGTGTGATCCACAGTAAGGAGAAACTACCATCCTGAGTGCATGAAATTGTGATTCTGTGTGTTTCAGCATTTCAAATAAACAGGCATCTGAACTATTCTCACCTGGCTTGTTTTCAAGCAGAAAAGTAGGTCCCAGCAAAAGGGAGAGGAAGCTCTTGGTGAGAAGTGGAAAGGTAGGGCAGGGGCAAATCTAAAAGTGGCAGGGGAGGCAGAACAAACCAGAAAAGAATTTATTACTAGCTGTGGAAAAAATAGATATGAGAAAAAAGCTCCAAACCAAGGCAGGTTGTATCTTAAATTTTGGATCAGGCTTCTTTCACACATTTACCATGTTACCTTTAAAAGGGTTTTTCAACATATCTATCTGCACTTCTGCAATATCAGAACTCTCATAGTGATTTGGGTTTTGTCCATGTTCTTTAATGGTTGTTTTCCTGACTGCTATACATCATCTCCTTGGACCCCAGAAATTACTGAATTTGTATTGTTTTGCATTTTCAGAACATCCATGTAATACAAGAAATCATCTGCTGTAGAAGAACTGTTTCAGAAGCTATTTTTTTTAAAAATTTTTTTTTACTACTTGTCTCTGGATAAATGGCATTGTTAACTGAAGTAGTCATGACTTTTAAAGAAATAAAAAGTATTTGTAAGCAAGAATGTTTAAATAAGAGTGTACACTTCAATTCAAATGTAAAAAATCCCAGAGAAGGTAAAAACAAAAACAGACACTTAAGTATGTCAAATTTAGGAGGAAAGAATGTGTCTTCTTGTCCTAACCATTGATAAAGGCCACATTCCACCACTCAGAGGTATAAATTAACAGTAGATAAGAAAGCAGCTGAAAAGAATATGCATTAGATATTTCCTTTTCAATCTTCAAAAGTCCAGGAAAATGCATGTTTAGCCTACCAAACTGTATGCACTTTAAACCATGAATTTGCAAAAGCTTAAAAGAAGTCTGAGCAATAAAAGTCTTCTATAATTTATTATTTTTCTTAAAAAATAGGAGATAAAATGCACAATTGAAAGACTTCACACAGTTATATGCAGTTGCACACCCAGCAACTCTATTGCTGACAAAGACCTGTCAGTTACTTTGACTTCCATCTCAAACAATCTTTGAAAAAGTGCTCAACTATTACCAAATTTTATGTGTTAGCTTCCCGCACAAAGTTGAATTATTACAAGAGGGAAAAATATTGTTGCTTATTGACAGCTTTGTCACGAAATGTATCTCCATTTAAGAAAAAAAATTGATGTTAGCGCATGTGAATGTAAGTTTATCACTTCTCCTTTCCTTGGACAGCCTTGTACCAAAAATTTGCACAATAGCTTGTTTTAATTTATTCAGTTTTACACTAAAAAATTTCAAACACATTTTTCCATCTCTATCTTTCAGATAACCCAGAACAATGTGTTCTGTTTTCTTCCCCTATTTGGTGGATACACATTGATTGAAACAATAGTGACAGTAGAAGTTTTTATTTATGGTTTCATCAAATATGGTATGCCTTAATCTGATTCAGAAGAGAGCCTGTAGACATCAAAATGTATTTGAATGCACACGGAATAAGTAAAAAAAAGAAAAAAAAAAAGTAAAATCAATTCTAACAGAACACGCAAAAACATTTCCTAAAAGGAATTGAAATGAATAAAGAAAAGTCAAAAAAATGTAGCAGAGGAAGTTTTCTGTCAATATTAGATTTTGTTCTGTGCTGAGGTTCATGTCCTTGCTGACAGCTGGCAGGTAAACACATTAGTGCAAGTAATCAATATATCCCTTGATCAAGCACTACAAGTCCACATCAGGAATTTAAATATTCACATCTTCTTTATAAAATAATTTTATACCTGCTGAAAATACCCTTTTCTCCATGCTTTCTCCCCACCATCCTTTCTTTCCTTGAAAAAATAATTTCATCACCCAGTGAAAATTTTATTAGCATAATTTTTAAGGCTGTAGGATATCAGGCAGTCATTCATGATATCACAGATATAATAATACAGAGTTCATCCGTTGGTCACACACATTTTGACCGTGCATGTCAGGCAGGGATAGGTTCAAATATTATAGAACTTGAAAGTGAACAGCTTTTCCATTTCACATTTAAAATACATGGCTTACTCCAAAGCCTGAATTCCTGGATGTTATCCTGATATCAGGATCACTTGCCTTTGCACATGGGATTCATCTACAAGGAGTCTCAAAGCTTGTCAGCACTGGCATTCTAGGATCTCTGTTTTCCACAGTGGCATATTTTACTTCTGTTACCTAACAGAGAAAAAGGATTTTCTACTGCCTCTGGAGCACTAAGAAGCGCTGTTCTTTGGCCATGCTTTCTAAGCCCTCTACTTGTGCCATGGGTGAGGAAGATTACTTCAAAGGGCAATGATTGCTCTTAGGAGGTTTTAAGACTAATTTCAAGCTTCACCTATGCAATCAGATCTTGTGTCCTCTGGCAGCTATTCAAGAGCCCAAAATGCCAATGGCCATATGTCTGGAGCCTGTGCCCAAAATGATCTTCAGCTTTTTGGAGGAATTTCTTGCTTCTTGCAGGAACTGAGATCCACCACTGAATGCTTCTCTCTGCCTTCACATCAGTTATTCACCTCCAAAAGCAATTTATTGGCTCACTGGGAGAACAGGTAACTCCCTACCTTACAGAAAGGAGAAAGGACAATGTAGTTTCCTTCTGTGAATGCACATGGCCTCTTTAAAGTCCTCACAAAACCCCACTGGGAAGCTGCTCTGAAGCATTTTCAGGACTCTGGAGTTTTGCTCTCCTTTATAAAAACACTGACATTATTGCTGTGTCTTATTTCAAAGATTTTGTCACAGTTAAGACAGGCAGAGTTTCCCTTCTGGGCCTATCAGTATTTCTCTGGGCTGTCAACCAGGGAAGTTTCCAGCTCTAAAAGCACAAGATAATCTAAAAAAAGAGGCATTTGCCTTAACTGCCTCTTACTTTCCATAAGTTCTTAAATTCTTGTTCTTCACCAGCCTGCTAAAACTGTTCATCTAATGCTTTTTTCTTCTTTTTCTGATTTTAATAGTACTAATTCAGTTTTCAGCTCTGCCCCCTCATACAAGTGTTCCCCCGCCTGAAATCTTATGAATTCTTCTTGGACTTCTTAGCAGGACTCCCTTGTATGAAATAGGACACTTCATTTCTCTTTTTTTAATCTTTGCTGCATCTATTGAGCTAACAAATACTAAGGGATGCAGCCTGGTTTTGCATAGGAACTAAGATGTCCCATGTACCCACATATTCATTCCATGAATGAAAAAGCTTATCAAGGACCAGCAAAGCTAAGAAACACGATGTTTGCATACTGAAGTAGCTCTTGAGGAACAAGACTGGGTTGAATCAGGCAGCTGAGATGAGCAAGGACCTCTCAGGACCACTGCTATATCCATACAAAGCCACTGCAGCCCATACTGACTTCTGAAAACAAGTACAGCAGATACATACCTGCCATGGATGGGCATGGAACCAGCCTGGGTACCAGGGAGATTTAGTTCCACAGACTTCAGACTGCAAGACCCACTCTAGGGTTCTTCTACCCTGGAGCTGACCCTGGAAGCAATCTATCTTCAGACATATTTGAAAATGATCTGTCAGATGGGAGTTTGCTCCCTGTTGCCCACTATGGGTTATGGTGCCAGTGGGCAACAGTGCCTCCAGCCTTGCACCAAAACATTGCCACCCTGAGGGAACACGATCCTGTGCCATTAACAGATTAGCAAGAGTGGGGATGTGAACTGCTTCTCAGCCTTAGTGCTGGGAGAACATCATAAAAATAATTGGAACTGAATCTACACCCACACTGATGCTTCATTGCAAAGTCCCATATTTTCAGGAAGAAAGCAGGATGAGGGGGAGTTTCTTCCTTTGTATCTCATAATTTCTCCATGAACATTCAGAGAAGAAAATATGAAATAAAATATGGTCTGATGAGGCCATAGAAGCGATTAATTTTTTACAAAATAAGACCAGATAGTCTGTGTTTTGAGGCAAACTGCTGCATGGAAAATGGTGATGGCAGGATAATGTAGCACGGTTATGGTACACTTAGAAATTCTAAATACAAGTATGTTCAGGGATTTTTTTTAATGTCTTGGCTTAAGGGGATTCTGAATCCCCTAAAAACATGCTTCTTTTCTATACTTCATGTACCAGCCTAATTAATTCTATTTTGAAACACATAAATGGATCGCATTTATTTTGACACACAAATTCTAAGACAAACAAGGTTTCATGTGCCTCAAATGTTATATATTAGGATGTTTCTTGATGGAGTATTCTTGCTGGTCCCATACCTCCTTCTTTGAGAAGATGATTATTAGGATAATCTTTAGCAAGTCAAAATTTGGAAAGAAGACCTATACAAAGTCAGGAATTTATTACTATCCTTTCCAAAAGAAATTCATTCTAGGAAGTACAAAAAGATGAAGAATATCTGGTATTGTTAATGTAAAACCTTGTACTTTGGAGTAAAGATGAAGGTGCTTTAACCTGTATGCTGACCTGCCACGAGTCTTATTCAAAAAACAAGGTGAGGTTTTTAGCATCAGAACAGAGTTTTTTGTTTGTTTTTTAAACATAAGTGACAGTGTAATATAAACCAATTCATGAGATCAATATTGAAACTGTTAGAAGAGGTATCTCTTTTCCCTATCCACATAGCAATTTAGTCCCTCTACAGCCCATTGTCAAAAATGATGGTTTTGTTCTCAGTTTTTTCTGAGATTGGCCCTAAAGGGAACAAAACTGAGAAAACATGGGCAGCAAATTCTGCCATAGGCAAAGACCACTGGTGTTTACAGTGACGACTGAACAATCTGAAAATACAGCTCTATTAATGAATGAGTTCTCCGAATAATTGCTACAGAAGTTCTTTATAAGGTTGATACAAAACCTCTAGAAAATAATTAAGCAAACTCAAGTGATATAAAGATAGTCCAAAAGCCTTAGTTAACGTGGAATATTTTCTCTTTCCCAGGACATTGGAAAGTCACTTATAAGCTGTCTTCCGCAGATGCTGCTACAAGGAGTGATGTAAGGAAAAGGCCACCGCACTCAAAACTCTGAAGTCTTTTACAGTTTAAAGCAAACTGCAGCCAGTTTTCAGAGAGACAATCACAGCTTACAGAGATACCAGAGCTGACCAGTTTGCCCTGGGGATCCTTGCTGCCTCCAAAGCATTTCTGCATTAGGAAAACACAAAAATAGCTTCTTACTTTTCATTCTGTTTGGCCTCAAAACCTTTCTGAAAAGGAAAGAGGGAGACAAAAAATAACATCTAACAGGATACTTCAGTACAAATTTTCCTTGAAAGAAAACCTGCAGCATCAAATAGGGAAGATCAATTCCCTATCAAATGTCAATAATACATGATAAAGATATTTCTACCTTATGCTTCAAGGGTGCAAAACCAATGCAAAATTTTTAAAGATTTTATAATGTATTACAGATGTGGCATCCTTTTTAAGTAAAAGAGGACTTTAGATACAATTCAAGAATGTTTCTGTCCTCAGTTTACAAAATCATATTCTTCACATCCACAGGGCTCTTTTTTTTTCTTTTCCTAATCTGATTTATGAGGTCACTAGTAACAATGATTAGTATTAGTATTTATGGTGCCACAAAAATATTATTACCTTTATTTAAAATTAATTCAGTCTCTTCCTCTGTCCTATCTATCCTCTAGCTTACATTTAGTTACTATTGAAACTTAGCATTGGTTACTATTGAAAAAGAAAAATCAGGAAGATTTCCAAGCCTAATGTCCACAACTCTGTAAATTCTCTCTCAGAAGCACTACATAGATGCACTAACAAGTTATAAAACCAATAAAATATCTCCTTGTAGAGAAGGTTTCACAATAATTTTCAGGCATCACAGACACGCTTGTGAAAAGTAGGTGAATTTTGATCTTATGCATTTTGAAAACTTTAAGTGAAATCCTCAGTTATAATAGTCTTGGTGAGCAAAATACCATTCTTTTGGTGCAATTTTAGACAGCTACAAGATGAACATTTTCCATAGTAAAAAAGTGTTTGATTTGAATTAGTATTTTCTAAATCCTATTTCTCCCAAAAACTTTTGCATGATTTTGCTTGTGAATAAATCCCACATCAGTTACTTGTGAGGTCATAACCCACCATTGCTGCAGAGCAAGGAGTGCACTAAGATAAGAGCTGAATTGGGAACACCAAGTGATTTCACTGCTTTCTGGCAGTATTCTGGGGGTATTTCAACATTTTCTTTAATCTCACAGTGCTCACATGCTTTGGGACACTGACTCGTAGATTTTTGTTGTCAAATCACATTCCATAAAATTTAAGACAGGCTGTCTCAACACAAACATGAAGATCTAACTATAAATAAAGCATGGAGATGGGAGATGTTGGAAAAAAATGCAGTTCTTTACCTTGTCAACAATTTCTGGCAGGTTTCCCTTAAACTTCAAAGACATGCATAGCTGAAGGTAAATCAAATAACATGCGTGATGCTACTGGGAAAGGTCTGAGTTTGCAAGAATCACTCAACAAACCACAGCTTATGTTCTGTGTTGCTAAAGAGAACTCTAGAGTAATGGATTATTCATTAAACAAACAGACAAAAAAAGAAGATATTAATTGGAACAGGAGTCATCAGAATGAACACTGTGTGAACATACATAGTAAAATCTGAAATAGAAAAGTCTGGAGTGGGCTCTCTGGTTTAGGTGCTTAAAAATAACCGCTGGGCATCTATATGTAGTTCTACCTCAAGCCAATAAACATTTGTTGTCCTTTGATTATGTAGCTTTGCTATTCTTGCTGAAAAAAGGTTATTGTTTTCTCATGTTTCCCAGTTCATTTGAAATCTGCTCATTTTTCCCAAGTTCTTGATTTAAAAATTTTGTACCTCAGAAAAAAAATAGACACACAAAAGCTTCCCTGATCCCATGTAAATTCAAATTACTATTCAAAGAAGTTTAAGTTATGACTAGTTTGTATTTTCTTGTGATTCCTGTTAAATGAGAAAAAAAATCCACCATAGGTACTTAAAAAAATTCTTCAAGACATGACAAGCAAAATAATGAATACTATTCTGAATGACTTCAGCCCCAAACCTTTTAAACCATTTGAACACTTCAATACTGAGTCAAGTTGTCCCACTGATTATTCTATGTGATAGAACCGAAACTTAAAATTAAATACAGCAACAAAGTGAAAATTTATGTATTTTGGTGGAAGAACTTGCCACTGCACTGCAGTCGCAGTCATCACCAACACTAGGTTTGACTGGGCAAAGTTCTTTTCACCTGCTCCAAGCAAAGTAGAATATTTCCAAAGAATTCACCCTGCCATGATCCATATTGCACTTGTACTTGTCTGTCAGCCTTGCTCTGTAGCCCCAGCTACATAAAGGTGGGAAGGGAACTCTTACAGTTTAACCCCAGACAGCAGTCAAGCCCCTTGCTCATTCACTTCCCTCACTGGGGTGCGGGACAGAATTGGAGGAGTAGAAGTGAGACAACTGGGGGGTTGAAATAAAGACAGTTTAATAGGGAAAACAAAACAAATAATTAATTCACCACTTCACGTGGGAAGGCAGGTGTTCCATCCACAGGAGAGCTGGACTCCATCACACCCAAAAGTGACTTGGGAAGGAAAATGCTTTCACTCTGAACACCCCCTCCTTCCATATTCTCTCCCCAGCTCTATAGGCTGAGCATGGTGCCATATGTGTGGGATGTCCCCTTGGTCAGTCAGGGTCAGTTGTCTTGGCTGTGCCCCCTCCCAACTCTTTGTGTACCCCCAGCCTCCTCTCTGGTGGGGTGGAGTGAGAAGCAAAAAGGGCCTCAGTGCTGCAAGCACTCTCATCAGGAACATAATGATATACTTTTCTGAAAGAAAAAGAAACCTTTATATGCTTTATACTATCCTACTCTCCAGTCACATATACTTTTGCTCTAGTAGAAACAAAAATATTCCGGGAAAACAAAATTAAGGAGATGATTATTTTGTTGTTTCAAGTTTCACAGCTACATTTCTACCATAGAAGACAAAATGTTTCAAGTCTCTTTGGATGCATACAAGGTGCTAAGTACATTTCCCACAGAAGTCACACCTTTTACCACAGTTTTTTCATTACTTAACAAGAGTAAATGAAAGTAGGAGATACATTTGTAATTTACCCTAGTTCCAAAAAATGCACATACAAACTGGGCTGTTTGAGTAAACAGAACAAAACCGAGCTGAAGGACAGTGGGCTTAAATTGTTCCTAAATGCCTTTTGAAATACTGTTCTTCTGAGGTAAGAAAAGAGGAAACAGTAAGAATTAAGAGTTATAGCCATGCTCCTCCTGACTTATTGTACAGGTAATTGATGACATGGTATTACTGTATCATCTTGTAGTCAGCTAAGCAGTAAGTGGAGTTGAATCATCACAGCATAACACAGTTACAGATTAACACCACCCTTGCAAGTTCAATGTTCAATTCAACTTAATTTTTCAGTCCTGAAAATATCATTCACTCCCTTGTGTAACAATGCAGAATCAAGCTCCACAAATATCTCTTATAATTATTAATAAATCCCTGAACAGAGACACTGAGCGTACCTCTGAGACAAATTCAGAAAAGTTTGACTGCATCCAGAGATACTGCCAACCCTCATTATTAGTCCACCTGTAATTTGCTACAGCAAATTGTACTCACACATATAAAAAGACACACAAATGTGTAAGTGTGGTTTGACTATATCCCAAAAGAGCAACCAAAGTCCTCTGTGGACACACACAGGCTAACTCAGGTACCAGTAGCCAAACCATAACTGCAGCAAAGCTCAGTGTGAGCAGCAGAGCTCTGCCAGAAAACCCCAGCTACTTTCCAGGGAACAACACTGTTGTCACTAGACGACAGCCCCAGCTTGCCCTAGCTGATGTTGCTCCATGGAGCTGGATTGTGCACAGACAGCTGGAATATCTTGTGGCATGTGCATCTTTTCACAGAGACCTTTTCCCCCTGCAGCTGAGCAGTAAGGCAAGTATGTGCTGAGCAGAGAAATGCCCCCAGCTTGTGTGTGCGGTTTCCCAGGTTTCATGCAGACCAAGAAATCTGTTCCTATTTCCCATCAAAATCGACTGCAAGACAATCAGGGACATAGAAAAGTTGTTTGTTCACTCTGATCCAGTTCTGAAAGTTGACCATGTACAAGTGACACAGATTTGGTTTTGGACCTTCTTTAAAATGAAAATACTGTTTTCTGCCTTGTGTTGATGATGAAACTGATAAGTACAGGGATGGGAGAAACCTGTATCTCTATATTTAGCAGGTAATCAGGGCTAACAAGGGGGTAAAGCTCTACTCCTTACTGGAGTGACCTAGTGAACCACTGCAAGGATCGCAGTTCAGCATTCAGATCTGCTTAGCGACACAGCCCAGCAGCCTGACACACCAGCTCTAACACTGAAACAGCCTGCAAAGATACAGATACCTTCCCCAAGACATCACTGTTTCTCCAGGCCTCATGGGAGTCCGTGCAGCATTTTTCACCTTCCATCTTAGGCTTTATGATACAGCTGTGCATTGATTCTTCACAGATCTGGTTCTTCTGACTCTTGTACCAGAATACGTTTATGCCGAGGCCAGTGCGGATAACACAATGAGGCCTCAGCAGAGAAGTAAGCAGGTATAGACAATGCAATGAAATTATAAGTCCAATTCCTAAAATGTGGTAATTTGAATTGTACATCCAGCAGATAGATATCACTCTTTGGCTGTTAAGAGTCAGTGTTAACATTGCTACACTGCATAAAGGTGGAAAGTGGAAGTGCATATATTTATGTTGTAAAGAGAGGCCACAAAATTAAGGGAATGGATATAAGTACCAAGGCCTAGACAGGGACACATCACAGTAGGGAATGAGACTGGTAGGAGATTTAACTCTGCAATACACAGTTGCTAAGTTGGCTTGCATAGAAGCTTACCCATTTATTTGGTTTGGGCGGTCCTCCAAAACCCACAGAAAAGTCACAAACTGATTTTAAACAGTGTAGGTATCTTCAAAGTTGTTTGCTGACTGCATGCAGCAGCAGGACAAGTGATGAGAATTTATTCTCTTTCCCAAGCCCTTTAAAAAACCCTGCCTTTCATATTAACATCTCCCTAGTTGCAAATGACAGGCAGATTATCAGAAGTGAGGGTTTCAGGTTCTTGGCAAATCACAAGGATTTATTCCTTTTGTGATTCCTAGGCACACTCCAAACTCACAAGTAAGTACAAGTTTCAGTGATGAAAATGACAGCATGATCCCCTCACCTCAAATGGGTAAAACAACAACAGAAGAAAAGAACTTCAGAAGTGGGCAAGTATTTCAGTGGAGACCCATCTGACAGCTGGCCACCTGTAGCTCCAAAAAATGATAATTTTACATGCTGCTGCTGTTTCATTAGCCAGCTATTCCCCCCAAGACATCATGCTAATTCAAAGATTCAATCCCATATTTCTTTCCTTATTTTTACCTGATACACTTCAAAATCATCCAAAAATACTTTAGGACTGAACATTGATGGGGAAACTACAATTTTATTTTCAAGTTGTGTAGTTATAATACTTCCTCATTTGGAAACATCATAAACAGTTACATAAAGGTAATTACTCCCAAATATTTGTCATAAAGCAAGAAAAAGAGAGATATAAACAAAGTGTTTTGATGCTTTCTAATGTGGATGCTTTGACTTTGCAGAGCTCCCTTACATGTGAATTTCTGAAAGCATTAAAAATGAGTATTATTATACATTATGGGTGAGATACTCAGCATTATAAGAAGTGAACTATTCATCAGCTTCATACTCCTCTAGGGTGTATTTCACACCTACATGGTACACCTGACTGCTAGGCCTGATTTTTCTTTTTTAAGCTAACAAATGAATAAAAAAGCCCACGTAAATCCGACAACCATCAGTTGGATAAATTTCTCAGAGGTTTTACAAAGAGAGTTTTATTCCCACTAAGAGTTGAAAGAAATGCATATCTCATTAAATTTTGCCAGATAAAGAGCCTGTCCCCTCTCCTGTCCCTCAGATTTATCATAGAGACAACTGCTGAGTCAGGCAGAAAATTAAATTAAAAAAAAAAAAAAAATCCAGATTCGTAAGAAGGAAAAAAGTAAGAGTATAGAGACCTGCAGGATGTTGTAAAAAAATGCATAGCTTTGAATTTGAGTCCCTTGCTCAGTAGCACTAGGGAAAGTTTCTAAATATGAAGAAATAAAACATGTTATCTATACTGTCCTTCTGGAGACATATGCCTGCTGGTCTGGTCAGAGGCTGGTATTTCTATGTTCTCATTATTTATGCTTGGTTTCTTTAAAGTCCATAAGAAGGTTCTCACAGAAATTCATACCACCATGGAAGGACAAAGTAATCATAAACTCAGTAAAAATACTCAAGCGGGAAGCTGTATAAAGTCATTGTCCACTCTGACGGGCATTGGAAGTGCCAATTTTCCTCATATGCTTTTAAAGAGTTTCAGTGTTGGCTCACTAACCACTTCTCAATCGTGATGCTTCAACCATCACCCTTTTTCAAAGCATCTTTTTACTAAAGGCTGTTACCTTATGGAGATCACCAACTGGCTTTTGTCTGGTTTCAAGATGGGGATGTGGTATAAAGACAATTGTTCTCTTTTGATTGATGACCTTTACCTGCAGAAGGTCAAGTGAGCAATGAATGAACATGAATTTCAGCCTACCAGCCAGTTCTTCAGGACTGTTTCTTTTGGTTGCAGTAGCCAGAAACCCACAACAAACCTCTCCCATTGTGCGGTTTGCTCACCATGCCCATGGGGCCTCCTTTAGGAGAGAGAAAGCAACTCCCTGACTGTTTTCACAAATGTCAGAGCAGACTGGGATTTTCTTAATGAAAGCCATATCAGGAAGAACTCCATACTAACACCAAGCCCCAAGCCAGCAAATGCAGTGCCTGCCAGCCTTCAGCCCCTCATAGCCACCCTGTTCCAGGGGCAGCGCTGCCTCCAGTTCCTCCCTGGGGAGGCATTTCAACAGGCAGCCTACACCATTTATGCTTCCCCTTGCACCCTGGGCACCCAGGAGGAGCTGACCTGGGACCTCATGAGACATTGTCCCTGCTATCCCCATTCCCATGGCATCCTCAGCCCCCATGATGACTGGACACTTGGGACATGCTGTCACAAGCAGCCAACCTCACACCTCTCTCCTACTCCAAGCAGTCCTGGGCCATGTGACTGCTGAATATGCTGGTCCTGGAAGAATCCAGCCATTTTTTTATTTATTTTATTTATTTAAGTGAAACACTATGATCCTGATGCAGGGTGGAAGCATTTTGACGCTGTGGGGTGGGAAAGGTGGGTGTCTGGTTCAGGTCTGTCATGCACACCCTCCCAGATTACACACCCCATCCCCCCTTCACTTCAGCCCTGTTTTCACTTCCTAGTTAGCACCATCTCTGCTCCTGATGCCCAGACAGAATGTAAGTATCAGAAATTATTATAATACTTACTGACAGCATTTAGAGCAATTTCTATGACTTTAGGCAGGACATGCCAGCCACTGTTATTTAATGTCATGGAATGCTTAATGTTTACATGTTATTTGTTTTGCTGTCAGTCTTATCAATTTGTGGAAAATGGAATTTATTGTTTTTACGCCCAAAACCTGATTTCTGTCCACCATCTATAGAGCAACGCAAGAGTATATCCGAAGGCAAGGAGGACAGAGTCACTCAGTGACAAAATAAACCCAAGGATATATAAATGCAACTGGATGTGAATTTTTGCACCTGTAAGCATTCTTTAGGAAAAGTTAAATATGCTAGAAGGTGATTGACAATTTTCATCAGTCCTAAAGACTGCATAATTTAAATGCAGGGCTTCTTCTCATCTAATACAAAGTGCTGAGTACAGAATCCTAAACAAACACTGTTGAATTTAAATCTGGTCTGCACAAAATCTGAAATGGAGGAAACCATTTAACCCCATGTGAGTCTGCATGCTCTGTAACTGCAGTACCATCTGGTTACTGGGAAGGTGGAAGGAAAACCTACTCCTACTGCAAAGGAAGAAAGGATAGGGCATATTAAACACATCTGAAAAAAAAACCGAGGAAAAGAATCCCAAACCCTGTAACTGTGCTAGTGTTAAATAATAACCTCTGTTTGCCTTGTCTCTCATTAGAGCTAATATTAATGGAAAACAAATCCAGAATCCCACACGTCCCAATAGCCACCATATTCCTGAAAAATCAAGTAAGAGCCTGATGAATCTTACTGTCATTAATAGAAAGCTTCAGAAGATCTTCAGAGCTACAGGAAAATAGCAGAGCAAATCCTTTAACTTGTGAAGGAGCCTACATGCACATGGGTAAACCAGCTATATTCAGGAATTAGTTGGTGCCAAGGAAACCAAGGGAGATCTTCCTCCATTGCCCCAGACCATTCTAGGTTATGTTATTTCACCTCGGCCAGCCAGTCCTTTCCAAAAGCCCATGCAGAAGCCAATATTTTCATCTGCTCTTCCCAGAAATATTTACAGAAATGAATTTCCATAATTTCATGTGCTAATTAATCCGAGGGGTGCCTCATATAGGTATTCTTTAACATAATAATCACTGTCTTCAGTCAGCAATATATCGACTCCAGTGGTGACATGCTGTGGGAGTCGGTCATCTCATTCTATTTTGTTTAATAAAATTGGGGCAAACTGCTGAGATTTCAGATTACTGTGAGTTTGTATTTTTCCTTCTCTATCTTTTCTCATAATCTGCAACTCTTGCAACTCTGACATGCTTTTCTCAGAGTCAAAACACCTCAGCCTTCAGTCTTCCAGTGCACTTAGCACAGGAGATGATAAAACTAGAATTTACTGGCCTGGTGCTGTGTTTTAACACAAAACACAGATTGATATGCCACTTCTTTTTTTTTGTTTTAAATAAGAACCTTAGCACTGTAGTGAGCCACCCAACCACTTGTTATATTAGGACTACCCTTTTAGTTTTAAACTTTACAACAGCTTGCTTAAACATGATCTATATTTTTTACAGCTTTACACAAAAATGCATCTAGTACAGGCAGCTACTCCTTCTATGAATGACAAAGGTGAGAAATATGCTGTTCTGGGCAAGCTGTCCAAATAACCCTAATTGCTTTTTTGCCAGACGCCATTTCGCAGAATTAACTCTGACAGTCCCATTCCTGCCCCTTTCTTTCCTCACCTCTGTCAAACTGACATTCCTTATAATCTAGCTATGATTAGCTAGAAATAGCTAATTTCCACAGCTATGCTTTTGACAAATGTTCAGGAGAGGGTGTTTGCAATCATACAGTTTCTCCTAGGTTATCATTCAATTTGCAGCCACCAAAGTGCTCTCTATCCTTGGTGAGAAAGAGGTACAGGACTGCAGGTCAGACTCCTTTTAGGAAAGAGAACCAATTTCAGCCAACTTAACCTCTTAAATAAAGATATGGACTTTTATTTTCTGATTATCTGTCCTGGCTACTAATGTATGCTTAAAGAACATTCAGTTTTTCTTCAGGGCAAGATAAAAAAGCCACTGTTCAATTAAAATCATACTGCTCTAGGATGTTGTATCAATGTCTTCTTAAGACATGATCACAAATAAAAGTATTTTGTGTTTGTGACTTCTAGACAAAATATTCTGTTCTTCCATCCTGATTTTCATATAAACACATCAAAAAGCATGAAATTCTTATGAGGATCAGAAGATTTCTAAATATGAAAAGTCACTTACGTGCACATCTCTAATACTTGAAATATCTCCAGCAACATTAACTTTAAAGCACATATTTAATGAATATAATTACTGCTTAAATAACTATTATATCCAAAGTATGAAACATTTATCTGATTATGAGATTTCACTGAAGCCAATAAAGCTTGTCTTTTTCTTTTCACAATGTGTCACTACATCTTTCTTCAGTTTTTAAACCAGATGCAATCTGGCATGACAAAAACTGCTGGCTTCCCAGACACAGTCTGATAAGCCAAATTCCATGCTGATTCAAACCCTGCTTCAGTGGGAGCATGTGGGTTTCAAAGGCAGCATACAACAGTTGTTGCTGTTGAGAAACTTCTGAAGAGACGTGAATCATCACAGTCAAAATAAAACTGAAGATCTCTGGGATTTCTTTTATGGAACAAGGATCTTGCCCATTTCCATCTTTGCATTAATCTACTGCATATGTTTTCTTTCTGATAGTACATGAATTCACAGTGATCAGTTCCTGCTTTTGTTGCTGCTATATCAAACAATTTAGTTTCCATGCATAGAGCAAGTTACACTGGAAAACAAACAAGCAGACAGACAAACAAAAATCTCCAAAATCACACAGACAGACAATTTTTCTGCTGTATAATCCTAAATAGAACCAATGTTTTCTAATTCTGCCTTCTTCCATTGCTGATAATGAACTGTGTGGGTTTTTTGGGGGGGTGGGGGGTTTGTTTTTTTAAAAAAAATGAAATTAACATTTCTATTTTTGCTGCTATAGTCAGGACTAAAGTTTTTTTTTTATTACAAATACAGCACAACAGTAAAACAGATTAAGGTGCATAGCCTTTGTCTCTCAACTGTGAATCTGATATACATTGCCACTGACACCAACACAATTACACAGATTCAGACATAAAAGAATAAAAGACAGAATAATCTAAATATAAATTTGGACCAAAATGAGGCTTACCTTTGCATAAAAGCTTCTGGTAGTATTGAAATTGGCAAAGCACATCTAGCTAAATATGCATGCGTAAAGATAAATATGTATATAGGCTATTCTTGTAGCTGCAAAAATGCGAATAGAGATGAAACCTATTTAACTCTGTAAGAAGAGAAAGCAAGTGGGAAAATCAGGAGCATTTCCACAAAAATATTCTTTTGCATCATAAAACACCCTTTTATAGACAGACACTCATGTTGGCAGACTTGCTGAAAACTAGATAATATTGCTTCTGTCAGCACCTAATGCAACAGCAACACGTGCCTGTTTATCAAGGAAGATTATTTTCCCCAGTAAGTTAATGTCCTCAATTACAGTTTATCATAAAACATTATTGTTAATATTTACTCTGAGTAGATGAATAGCTCTGATTATGTCTTCATCCATTTGATTTTTCTCTACACACATGGTCCACACTAGCTTACTTTGTTTGCTGCTGATTAACAGAGAACAAGTCTTAGAGATAGCAGTCTATTTTAGACATATGTTTTAGAGCAACTAAACAAATCTGGAAAAAAATTAAGAAGTCAAAATTGTGGTATTTGCAGCATCTACAACAGAAGATCACAACAATGCAATCTGAATCTTCAAATTCTCTATTCTGGAGTCACATTGCTCAGCTTAATCCTTAAACACCAGGGCAGGCAAAAGACAAGGGTGAGATGTAAAGCACCATATTGTGGGAAGGTGAGAGAGAAGGTAGAAAAAGAAGGTGATAATCCTCAGAAGTCCTAGAATAGTAATCCAACATCTGTTCAGATGAAGCAGATGATAGGACAGCAGCTGATGCAGTTAGTGAGCAAACGACCCCTTGGATAACCCCTTTTTTCTCCCACCCTTCCTCTATCACTTTGAGGAGCAGCATCTTCTAGCGACATTGAGAAGAGGGAATCACCAATCCATCCTTTTTCTAGTGGTCTGGGGGGAGTCATATCAGGAAGATAACTACTATGCAATAGTAGAAGGCATAAATATGTCCTGGGTGCTCTTTATACCAGCCTGAGAAGACAGTGACAAAAACATAAACTTTTACTTCCTTTTGGTCTCCTCTGACTATTACTAGGTATACATGTACATGCTGGAAATGGAGAAGGGAAAGGAAACTTACTCAAAAGCATGTAGGGGGAAGACAACTGGCAGAAATTTAAAGTCTGGCTGCATTATGAGTCTTTAAGCATATATAAGAACACCATACACTTTAGAGAGAAAAGCAGTGCCCCTCCCAAATAGTACTTCCTTTAAGTTCAGAGGCTCACCATTCTAGTTGGATACAGTTCAGCTGAACATTAGCCTTCTATCTACACCTCCTTCACCATGTAAACGATTTCATTTAAATGTGCTCAGGATATGATATCACACCCTTTGTGCCTAAATTTTCAAAGCAATTTCAAAAGCCTTATTTTCAACTCGCACACAAGAAAGGCAGGGGGAAAAAAATGAAGCGATCTGTCCAACACAGCTTCTCAAACTGCACCTGCTCTCAGTACCAGTCAGTCAAAGCTGGGCACATCTCTGTGTAACAGAAAGTCAGAGGTAGATAGCCAAGGTAGACTTGAACATGCCAGCAGCAGCACTAGCAGGATTATAAAGTTGTCAGCACAATGCTGAAGACTGTGCTGAGAAATGGAATAGCAGCCCCCAGAGCACTACTCTAACATAACCATGCTGGGAAAATATGCAAGCAACTTTAGCTGTGGGCATGGTGCCTGCATAAACCTCCACGTGCTTAGGCACTTTGGATTTGACTGGATTTGACTGTAGGTGGAGCTCAAGAATCCCTCTCCAGTCCTGAATTTTGTGGGATGAATGCCGGCTGTACTCATCCTCGCTCCCTCTCGAGAACCTTCACCAGCTTTACATCAAAAGCTAGCACAGCAGTTTTTAATAGAAATGGCTACATAGGGTCAAAGCCACTGAAGAGTATATTCAGAATAATGCGTACCTGAATGAAAAGGAGGACTATTCTCACTCCAAGTTACACAAGAGTACTTCTAACTACCCATCCTGATAATCTGTTCACAGAAGCAACCGTATCTCCCAGGAACTCTTTTCTTTCCTCGTCCCCACCTAGGCTCAGGCTGTTACCTTCAAACCACGGGGAAACAGATTACCAGGATTCCCCTCCCCCAAGACCAAACAACATGAGCACTACTAAGCAAGTCTCCATTTTCATTTATCCTGACATTACAGCAGCAATACTGTGTTCTTTAGGGAGCCATATACCATGAACAGAACTAGATAAGCAGCCCTTGCATTTGTTTAATTCACTGATACAAGATAGGGTAAAACCATTAGAAACATTCGCTTCATCAAATGATGTGCTCTCTCATTGAGAAGTGAGATTTTTAGTAATCCTCTTTATTGTTAGTTGCTGATATTTAACCTTTAAAGTCTGAGTGTTTTAAAAAAAATAATATTTTATTGTTTACGCACTAAAAATAAAATCCATTATATTTTAGGAAGCTTACAGATAGTCTGTTAAATATTTCAAATTGCATTTATTAAAATAAGTTTCCTTGTCTTAGTAGTAGGACAGAACATCTCAGGTTCTGCTCCAAATTATACCCATTGTTATCTCTCAGGAATGGATCCAAATACTGTTACAAGTTACTCCTCTCCATTGCTATCTGAGCACAGCTGGGAACAAAATGTAATGAATGGGCTAAAAATGCAACTTCACAAGGTACATAAGCCGGGCTCATAGTTCCAAAGGCAGGATCAGCCTGCTGCAACCTAAAGGAATGCTGTACCTTGTCAGTTTTAAAATTCATAAGACAAATATGGCCAGAATGTTCCCCTCATAAGAAAACTGAGCACTTGTGAAATTCCTATTAATCTAGTAGCATCATTTAAGATGTAAGGCCAACATGCAACTGGCCCAATCCTGATTCCATTTAAAAACAGGATTAATCTCTATTAAAGCCACTAATGGATATAAAGGGATTCTGGATTTACACCAACACGAATAGGACCAGGGTATGTCTCTTGTTGAGGATTTTGAAGGGCAGATGACTGCATTACACATTATAACTCAGTGCCTGAAATTATTCACAAAGCTAGTATCCACCAGGGATTAGTGGACACATGCATGATAACATTTTGATGGGGTATACGTTCAGGAGTACTATTCTAAGAAGTGCTTGAGAAAATCAGGAGCTACACAAAAGGTAAAAACTTAGAACTTATGTAAATAAAACAGAAACAGTGATGGCCAGGGAAATCAGAAATCTGAAGCAAATGCAACAAAAGCCAGCAGAGAACAGCATCAAGTTAATGATTTCTCATTTCTTACACACTTCTGACAAGTTTCTAACCATTTCACAGAGGTTGCAGCATAATTTTTGACAAAAACAATGAATGAAGCCAAGATGGGCCAGCAGAAGAACCCAGCAGCAGAAGGGAAGAGCTTGCTAGCAATCCACTGCACACTGGCCAGTGCAAAGGAGGAAAGCCACACTGAAGGAATGAACACTGCAGAGTGTTTGCTGAGCAGAGTGCTTGATTAGCTCCACAGCAGTGAGTGAACAAGCCAATGCCACCAAAAAGCTAACTAAACACAGAAAACAATCAAGGTAGCTGGGAAGTGAAAAGGTGAAAATTCTTGAGGTTCCACATGGAGTCCCAAATTTAAAAAGAAAACCGGGACATTCAAAACTGGAATTGCAAAACAACCCCCAAAGAGTAGCATCCCTCAAGCTGTTCTCCCACAATTTAGCATCCAATCTTATTGCTCCTGTTATTTTTTACAGGATTTTGCTGCGTGCAGCTAAAATTTATTTAAACATTACTAGCTCAAATAAACACACTCAGTGCTTTTCTAAAATATGGAAGGGCCAGATTACAAAAGTTTCCCCTTTTTTCTACCTGTACACGTTATTCAACAGAGATGCATTTTATGACAGAGCCCTCTTTTGCATAGTAATTACCCCATTTTGAAACTCTCCGTTTCATAGAAGCTAGCCCAATAGCCAAAAATTCAGAACTAAGCTCAGAAAAAGTCTTCAAAGTACACCAACTCATAACATGGTTTGAGTGCATTAAAGAAGATGATAAATAAACCCCACCAGGTCAACAAAAGATGCAAGACTCATATATAAAAATATTAAATTTTGAGAATGCTACAATATCACTGCTTCCCCCATTCCTTAGTGTCAAGGATTCCAGGGGCTCCAGTAATCTTTGTGAGCTAATAGAATAAGCCTATTTTCTAGGTTATGCATGCCAGTACCAGAGCAAGGTAACCAAGAGCAAGGCAGGCCAAGGAGTCGGCTTAGACCATAATCACTAGCAGTGAAAGTCTCTGAAACCTTCCCTCATATACCAGGAGGGAAAATGGGAGAACAAACCAAGAGCAGAAGTGGGAATTGGCAGGAAATGAGCCTGGCACATTAGCTGAAATGCTATCCCCTATGTAATGCTAAGTGGAGCACTTATCTGTGCAACCCTTCAAGCCTTGCTTTTCCCACTGCACAACAGTAGCAGCAGGACTTCCATTAGCACAGGACTGGATCCTCCTTAACAGCCTTCTCAAAATTGGAAACACATACTCATCATTCTGCATTTTTGTCATGCAAAATTAAGTTTTCATGAGTCAAAATGGAGAGACTCAGATCCCAGACAAGTTTCCAGTAACTGAATTAACAAAGCATGATTTGGCTCAAAATAAACAGCACCTCCTTCACTGTCTGCAAAAATCCCTGTGCAACATTAACTCCATTGTAGTCTGTTTGCAACTATTTTTATGCATTTCCTCTCTCCTGCCAACTTTAGGCACTAAGATTGATCTGTACAGTCTGTTAAATATCTGCTAACTCATCAAACTCAACATGTTTCATGCAGACACTGCCATTTAGAGAATGCTTTCAGTGAAATTATTTTTTAGGAACAAGAAAAGCAAACTAAGACAAATATCATAGGCTAGGAAGTGGGAAGCCCAGGTTCAAGTGCCTGAGCCCTGTCTCAGTGAGTGATACAGGATTCAAAACTATTTTGAATTGAGCAGAGAGAAAACCTGATGTGAGGTACCCCATGTCCTACCAAACAACCCCTTACCACAGACCAAGCTACTTTTTCCTAAACCAAGACTCACACGCTTTCTATTTTAAAAGGGAAATGGATTGACATTCAGACAACAAAAATCTTAAAACTGTTTAATTTTCCTTGTTGTACCTGAGAGAGATGAAAATTGGAAGCCTTGGGGAATGACTCAGACATGAAATGGATAAAACCAAACCAGCACCAACACCAAAATCTTCCTGCTGGTGAAGATCCATTAGCTTTTCATCAGGCTCAGGAGGAAAGAGCATTTAAAATAGATTTTCAGAGTATTCCTCAATAACTAACTGCAGTTGAGCTGAGAGTTCTAGTTGGGAATGAATTAATTGAAGACAATGAATATATTTTCACATTGTTTGAAATGCTGTAATTGTCCCTCAAAGCATCCTGACAATGAACCACAATAAATCAAGTTAAATATATCAAGGGAGCTGCAGTATCAGGGGGGATTGTTTTAACATCTAATGCAATCATAATTTAAATGACAGGAACAACTGGCCAGAAAAACAATGTGGAGTTGAACAGCCTTTAAAATAGCATTTCACTTATCAACCACTGACACATCATGGCCATCACTTCTATTTCATCCAGTGTTCAACAGCAACAGGCTGGACAGACAGTAAAAGAAAAATAAGCAAGGGAAAACTCGAATTGTATGTGCTTGTGTTCCAAATTTTGCAGAATTCAATTGCACTAGGCAACACATCACATTTTTTATTCTTCAGGGAGCATAGTTTTTTATTTGAATGGAATCAAACCAGTAAAATTAGTATAACTTATTACGTATCTAGATACTCCACATGTCAAAATAATGATTCTTCTATTGTAAGAGGTCTATAACAAACATGGTGCAAAAGGCCAGTTTGCTAAGACAAAAAAAGAGGAAGACATGATCCACAATCTCCTCTGACTCTGAGTTTTGAGAGGAAAAACCCAAAAAGACAGTCAATTTTGTATTTTTAAAAGATATCAGGATCTATCATTGACATCTGGGGGAGGATTGAAGGGTAAGGAAATGGACTGGAATTTACAGCTTGCCTTATTTTTAAGAAGGAAAAAGAGGGAAAATAAACATTTGGTAAAGATCGTATTCTTGAAAAATCTAAACAAAGATCACTAGCTTTGTTAGCTTCTTCAGTTTCCAACATTTATCTGATGAAGTACAATAGGACACTTTTCCCACAGTTACTCCAACATGAGTACTTTATAAGACCTACTTGGACCTACTTTCACTTACTCGAAACAAGGAGGAAAAGAGCATTTACTAAGAACATGAAAAGATAACACATTTAACACTTTTTAAAAATCACAAAATAATTGAAAATAAAATATGTTTCTTACACCAGCATGCCTACTCACAAAGGCAAAAACCGTACAGGAATTAAATCCGAATCTGATACCTGATCCACAAGGTTTGCTGGAAGACGTACTTAATGCTGTAAGCACACTCGTCGACTTCGATGAGAATTGTGGTTCTAAGCACCACTGAACATTAAGCTATTTTTAATTAGTAATAATTTATGAAAGTGAAGTTTGCAAGAGGTACTGAGTCCCTCAAATAAACTCAAGCTGAATTCAAAGTGCATCTGATATGGGAGCAGCAGGTACCACTATCATGCATAATTTATCATAATGGGACTTCTCCAGCATCCAGCAGCACTGCTCTGCGGGCTGCTCCTGCAGGCAGCTGAAAGAGCTGCTGAACAAGTGGCCTCTTAGAAGGTTTTTGGGTATCACAGTTCCCCTGAGCTAAAAGCTCACTGTGCAGCTGGCGAGGACAGCACAGGGGCTTTTCATTCCTGTTTGATGTCATTTTGGCCTCTGAATTAAAGGCAGAGTTTATGGTGTGGGTGTCATATGAATCCCCTTTGAACTCAGAGCTGAAGTAAGAAAAGGAGTAATTTAAGTAATTCCCTGGGAATATAAGCCACTTTCTGCATGAGTTATTAAGATTTTTCAAGTTACTTGTAGAACCCAGCTGGAAGTAAAATCGGTCCTTCTGGGAGATCTTTTTATTGCTAGTGATGCTGGAAAAGACACTGAAACCTTCTGGGAAAACCAAAAGTAAAAGTCTACTGGGAAAGCCAGCATATAACAGAAAAAAAAAAACAACACATGACAACAGTCATTTGCAGCTACAGATAACATTTGTGAACAAAAACCACAGAGGCAAATGTTTCAGCATAAAGCACAGATTCTTCTAATCTTTTTCACACCAGTTTAGATGAAATTTTGTCTTGGGAAAGTGTAAAAAGCATAGAAAGAAACAGAGCAAAGATTCACTAGCTTTAATTTATAAAGATATTAATTAAACCAATTTTGCCTTGAGATGGTTTCTTCCAGTACTACTTTCTCCAGCAGTAATTGCACACTTTGAGCCAAATCAAAGTACGGGGTAATTAGTCCTGTAAACTAGAGACCTTATTCAGCCTCACTTGCACAGTCAAAACTCTTGCTGAAGCCCCAGAGAATTCTGCATAATTAAGGCACAAAGAGGGTGGCACTCAAGTTGCATCTGAAGAAATCTGGCGAAGAGATGGGCTCTATTGAATTATGGTAGCTGGTTCAGAAATATTACCAGTATCCATCTCAATGACATGTTGCAAATCAAAATGTAAGGTTTGGTAGGTCAAGCTAACAGGAGGACAAGCAGTAGGTAAAAGAGGACTTAACAAATGTTAAGTCTCTTTTGCGAGAGATCAGCCCTTTCCAAGTAGGGCAGAATCTTCTGAGTTCAAGTCCTAGGAAATGCTGCAGTTCTAAGGGGGATATACCAACCCACCTGCCAGCTGTTGCCCTGACTCCTCAGCACTGACATAGGCATTTGTCTGAGCCAGTGCCCAGACATTTTACCTCAGTAAGCTGGCAAGGAGCAATTTTTGGTTTGATTTTTGAGAAAAGAATAAAAGCCATCATTGTCTGTTTTGCTGGCAAAGTATGCTGGATGACCAGTAAGCAGCAGGGTCAAAGCAAGAGAGAAGACAAGACCAGATAGGCAGTTTGGGATGGAAGAGTAAACAGGATTACCAGTTTAGATGACAGCCAGCTGTTGGATTAGGTCAGTCAGTTTTTGCAACCTGAGAAGGTACTTCAAACAGTAGGGTCTGCTTCTTGAGTGTCACTGTTGAAATGTCACCCAGAAAATGTTAGGAAGCTGGCTTAACCTTTGCAGGACAAGCAAAGACATGGTGATCTCTTGACCCCTCTGTGCACTTTTAGAGAACGTGCCTCCTGCTGATTTGTCTTTCCTTTGAAAATTGTGTAGAAAAAAAACTTTTTAATAATGTTCTTTTAATTTGAAGAATTTTCTTCTCTTTAAATCTGGAGGCAGAACAAGTTTGAGACATAAAATGAATTTCAGATTAAACACATCTCAATTCAACACAGATAGACATGGGAAAAATAATAAAGGACAGCTTTTGACTAGTCTGAAAAGACAGGCTTATCCTTATTTCTGTAGAGTACACCTCCACATAAATGAAAGAGAGATGTCAAGCCTGCTCACAAGAGATCTAAATATATATATTAAAAAAAAACCTACCAAAATCCAAACATCCTTGAAGCTGAGAGCTCCTCTATCCCATTAATTTTCAAAAGTATGAAACACATAAGCAATATCAGATCTTTCAGAATTTTAAATCATCAAAACAGGTGAAAGACTGTATTTAAAGAGTAAGTCTAAAATTCAGATTTTTATTTGCAGGAGAAAGACATGCAAAGTTTGGCCATGCATAAGGAAAATGTAAAAAAGGCAAGTGGAACATGAAGAGTGGTTTAAAGTTGTCAGCATAGTCCTTCAGTTGTCTAAACACATCCCAATGCGATGAAGCTGTGTCAGGGAAAGTTCAGGTGGACATTTGGAAAGGTTTTTCACTGAGTGGGTGGCTGATCACTGGAAGAGGCTCCCCAGGAATGTGGTCACAGCCCCAATCCTGCCAGAGTTCAAGGAATGTCTGAATGACACTCTTAGTCGGATGGTTTACTTTTAGGCAGTCCTCTGAGGAACAGGAGGTTGGATTTGATGATCCTTATGGGTCTCTTTCAACTTGAGATATTTTATGATTCTATACATGTGTCACTGAAGTTCTTATGTAGAATTTTCATTATTGTCTCTAATACAGATATGCTGGAAACACAGGGAAATTAATGAAGAAGTAATTTTGATATTCGAAAAGTTGAACACAAGTGTGACATATGTTAAAATTTTAGTTACCAAAGAGATTAAACTCTGCATGAAGAGAAAAAGCCGCCACAGTAATTCTAATGCCAGACACATTTAAGAGGAAACTTGTATCACACGAAAATGTATGAAATTCAGAAGTTTTAACTGCAACCTCCAAGTAATCCCAAGTTTTGAATTGAGTGTAAAAGAAAAGTTATCTACAGATCTCACTAAACAGAAGAAATAACCAGAATGACTAAAGCAGCAAGAAAAACAAGTTTGTTTTTCAAAAGATTTTTCATAGATTCTTTTCAAGTACAACTTGCAATATATCAATCTAAAATATGGGTGACCATATTTGATTTTAATATTATGACAAAAAGTGTACATATGTATGTACACACAATTCTGGAAAACCTACAAGACATAATCCTGAGAAATTGATAGAAACATCTCAGAATGGAAGAAGGGGGTTACTGGTAATTACCAGTCTTATGCCTGATTACACTTATATAATAAATCAGCAATCAACAGGTGAAAGGCAAGTGGCAAAAATTTATAGTGCTGAGGCTAGAAAATACAAAGGGCAAGAGGAAAACAAAGTATATATAGCAGTTCTATGAAGAATAATTTTTTCCCAGGATGTGCTTAGTGGCAATTAAAGTAGTGAATAAAGAGAAGAAAGGGCTATGGAACACAGGGAAAAGGAAGGGGCTCTAACCACATTAGGAATGTGACTAGAAAATCCTCCTCTGTGCAATTTTATTCTTATAAAAGGTAAAGTTCCTGTCCTGCTGCCAACTGATGCATAGAATTCATTGCCTCTGAAGTTAATTATAGTTGTGCACATTACAATAGCTAGTGTTCTGCTGATGATTGTCATATCAGTTTCCAAGAGCCATTGTTCTTCTCTAGTTTACTCTGTTAAAAAAGGGTCAGTTTAAAAAAGAACAAGGTTTGAAATGTTGACACAAATCATTGACTTCTGTTGATCATAAGAGCAATCCAGGCATTCTCCTTCCTTTCCTCTTAGAGCAGACCATCCACTCAGTCTAATGCTAACAAGTCTCCTGGTAGCCTTTCAAATATATTAATTTTGGTCTAGTGCCATTTTTTAGTGAGAAATATTCCTATTTAGAGTGTGGTATATAACCTGTTGCATGTTGAACTGAGCACACCTAAAGAGTATCTATCAGGAAAAGGGCATGCTCCTAAAAAGTGAAGATTGATTTATGACTCTTCTCTTCATATTAAAGTGCCATGCATCTCAAACAGGGCAGAAGCTGCATACCTAGAGTGTTTATGGAAATGATATGTTTATTTTGCACGAGCAGATAGCAGGCATTTGCCAGGAACCCTGCATAAGCAAGTCCTTCTGCTGCTTATTTTTGGGTAAGGTAGGATATGCAGCCTGACTCCACATCCAAAATTCCTATGCCACTTGATGACAAAGGGATCAACTTGACAAATAGCTGAAGCTGTACACACAGGAACACAAATAACTGTGGTGAGTTGTGTTACTGGGGTATGTATTTATTAATAAAAAATTTAAAAATACTGGATTCCTTAACAGACATTAACCAAGCAGGTGACTTATCCAGCATGATGGATACAATATGCTAATCAAAACCAGCATGTCAGTGACTGACCATTAATTAGAGATTCATCTAAGAGATGAACAGGGAAACAAACTCTTGAGTAAGAAACCTCAAAATAAAAGCTTAGATGATGATTTCCACTGGGATAGCAGGTATAGGTGCCAGTTGGAATATCTGGTTTATTAAGTGAGTGGATGTACTGCATGCATGCAAGGAAAAAAACAGCCCTCTCTTACCCAAAGACCATTAAATTACTGTTGGAAAAATGAAAACAAATTAATCAGAGCTCCTAAGAATAAAAATGGTGATGTCACAAGACAGATTTCCTAAAAGCAATAGCACAAAATTTGATTGGGGAATATTTTGGAAGTGGCTTAAAAATAAAGATGGTGCTCTAATGCTGCTACATCTATGGAAATAATAAAAAAACCCCACACAACCCAACAACTTCACCCTTCTTTTATGTCCTTGTGTCCATTTTCTCCGATTGAACCAAAGAGGGTCACCAAATATGTAATGTTGGTGAATTCTCCTTAGTGTTAAAGACACCTAAATGTTCTCTCTAGTTTTATGCATAAATTTCAGTTCCTCCTGGAACTGATGAAGCCCCGCATCTCCTCAGGACATTTTTCTACTCCTATTCAGTGCAGGAATAATCTGAAGTGGTTTTTTTTTCTCTGAACCCTACAAGAGAGAAGTACGGCCACAACAGACCCCTACAGTTTTCCTAAAGGTTCTCTTGAGCTCTTACACAGCCACAAAACCTCCACCCTAGAGCACAGGGAATGAAGCACAGGCAGCAGTGCAGACCATGGTGGGACAGCAGCCCTGCACGCTGCACAGAGGTGGCAACTGCTTCCACTTCACAGCTATAAGAACTAAAAAAGTTGACTGTGTTTGTAGCATATTAAGCTCTGAAGAGTGCTGACCAATGAGTTGTTGCACTCCTAAACCTCCTAAACCTTTTCCTAAATCTAGGAAAAGAGGTCACCAGCCTGTGAGAGACTACCTTCCTCACAGCAGGGATATCTCAGAGGATGGCCACCACCCATCACATTGTGCTCACGGATGCTGAAAACATCAGAAGTTTTCTCTCAGCTGCAGAATGACACATTACAGGGCTGAGGAACTGGATGTAAGGACCACTAAACTCTCTCTGACATAATGTTTCCACCAGACAGCCTCCAGAAAAAAGGCACTGTGGGCAGTTAAGACTGTAACTAGTACAAAACTTGTAATATGTAAATAGCTTGTATTATGTAAATAATACATATTTTGCAATAACAATTATAGAATAACTTGCATTATGTAAATAGCTGCATAACGTATAGCTGGAGAATAACTTCTCCAGCTATATAATTTGTAAAATACAAGTAATTTCTTCATCACCAGAAGAGTTACCTGAGCCTCAAATGCTATTCACTAGCAAAGTTCCTCCAAGAATCTCAAGAATCTCCTAAGAAATGATACCTAATGTAGAAATAAGTGTCTAGTTCTTTCTACTTTATTAAAAAAGGCCATAGACACTATGAACAAGCAGGAAAAAAATAGCATACCAGCAACAGAAGAATCTGAACTAAAAAAGACAATCACGGAGGACTCCCAAATATAATGTTTGAGACAAGTACAGCCCTTTGCGGGCAAAAAAAAAAAAAAAAAAAAAAAAAAAAAAAAAAAAAAAAAAAAAAAAAAAAAAAAAAAAAAAAAAAAAAAAAAAAAAAAAAAAAAAAAAAAAAAAAAAAAAAAAAAAAAAAAAAAAAAAAAAAAAAAAAAAAAAAAAAAAAAAAAAAAAAAAAAAAAAAAAAAAAAAAAAAAAAAAAAAAAAAAAAAAAAAAAAAAAAAAAAAAAAAAAAAAAAAAAAAAAAAAAAAAAAAAAAAAAAAAAAAAAAAAAAAAAAAAAAAAAAAAAAAAAAAAAAAAAAAAAAAAAAAAAAAAAAAAAAAAAAAAAAAAAAAAAAAAAAAAAAAAAAAAAAAAAAAAAAAAAAAAAAAAAAAAAAAAAAAAAAAAAAAAAAAAAAAAAAAAAAAAAAAAAAAAAAAAAAAAAAAAAAAAAAAAAAAAAAAAAAAAAAAAAAAAAAAAAAAAAAAAAAAAAAAAAAAAAAAAAAAAAAAAAAAAAAAAAAAAAAAAAAAAAAAAAAAAAAAAAAAAAAAAAAAAAAAAAAAAAAAAAAAAAAAAAAAAAAAAAAAAAAAAAAAAAAAAAAAAAAAAAAAAAAATCAATCTGTACATTATGTTTTATTATTGCACAGCAGATGCTATCCAATTTTGAATTTATTGAAATTTTTGAGGTACAGGAAGATATAGTCAGAATCAAGTGATAGGCCTTAAAAATCTTTTTTGGTGAAAAATCTTTTCCATGCTGTGTGACAAACTTACGTTAGAAAGCATAACACTTTGCCTGGTTTCAGTTTCTATTACCCTTAGCTTCAAACTTGGTGCCAAGGCCATTGCCAATGAAGACAGTCAGGAAAAGTTATTTTGGGCAGCTTTTGGCATAAAATAAAAGAGCACTCACTGGTTTTGTAAGTGGGAGTCTTATCCTTAGACCTTGAGAACTTAGACAAGAACAGCAAGATATTGTTCTCTAATCTGGCAGGGGGAAAGAAAAAAAAAAGCAGTAAGATTACAGAGGAGGGATGAAAATTAAGAAACCCAGGAGAGCACAGAACAGTTTTACAGAAGAGACTAATAAACTACATAAGACTACATAAGTATAAGAGTTTTGGTATTTTCCCTTGTTATGAACTTAGAAAAAAAAGTCAATCAGACAAGAGACATTTAAATAGCATTACTTTGAAGAGGCTGGGTCATACCTCATATTCTGCAATGCCAAACTCACATTTGTCAGCATTCTAAAGTGTATGCTTGGAATGAACTACTAGAACACTTAGAAACCTTAGGCATTATTTCAGCATCAAATAAGACCTTTTCTTTTCTTTTGGTAAGCTGAAATTGTGGTGTCCCACGCATTTACTTGAGGGCTGGACATACTGAAAACCAATGTAAAAAATCAATACTTTGTGGAAAAAAATTTAATACTTCTTTGTAGTTTAAAAAGAAAGAAGCAATGGAGTCATGCAACAAATGACACATTCCTACAGGTGTCTCTCAGATGTTTCCTCTGAAGTCCCATTGAAAGTGAAAATGGGAAAGGCTTCAAACAGGCTGTTTTCCTGCTGTCTTCCCCAATTCTAGTGATCCCTTAGTTATCAAATCAGTGAAAAAAAATCAAACTAGCCTTTAGATACAACCATCTGTTGGATCTCAGGTTCCTCTGCTTACACCATCCCTGAGGTATTAGAGAAGGCTACTTCCTAAATCAGCTTTTTCTCGGCACATTGTTTGGATCATACAGAGCCTTTGAATTTCTACCTAATCCTCCCCAAGATCTATGGGGGCCAAACATACGTCTTATGCTCAGGAACTCTTCAGTTTCAAAATTGCAAGGAGTTGGAAAACAAAGTTTCATTTTGCAAATCAGAAAGTACATATTTTGTCAAAATTATCCCAAAGCCATAATACAAAGCCTCAAGATCCAAAGCTTCTTTGAAAGTCGCAGGAAAAATTACCACATGCTACAAATAATTTTAAAGATAGGAGGTCTGTTTGTCAAACTTTGTCTAAATTGCAAACACAGTTTTCACTGATCCTTGCTCATTTGTGAGCAAAATAAATGGCTTTTCAACATAATCACTCATCCAGTTTGCTGATTGTATTAAAACTGACTTCCTTAGAGGATCACAAACACTACTAATTACTGAGAAAGTCAAAACTAACACCAGATGAAAATGTCTGAATGTTAGCTCTATCATTCCTCTACAAGTCTTCTCAATATAAATCTCAACCACTTCCAACGAGAATACTGCTACTGTATAATACACAGTAGTCATGACATCTCTCTCCTCTGAACAGGTAGAAATAAAGGCAAAAAGTAATCCTGCCAGGACTTTTATGCTCTATTTACACTTCTTTACTGTCTTCTCCAAGCTGCTGTGGTGTAAAATACTTTAAATCTGAGAGCAGCTGCATCTGTGGGAGACTTAGGCACTTCACCATGCCAGAGGAATGAAGGCATGGTGTCAGCTCCATGTGCTATGGCAAATACTTCACTCTTTCTTGACAGGCATTCAGCAGAAAAACTGCAGGTAATGAAGGTACTGGGCACAGGAAAGGGAGATGTTGAGCACATGTAAAAGAGGAAAACAATGTAAAGGGTATTATTTTTACAGGTGACAACTACATGACAGTTTGACACCTTTTTACCCTTCATAGTCTGTTACATACTTTTCTCGTTTAACTTCCTGTTACAGTTTCAGCTGTGAAGCAAAATGCTGCAAACAAAACATTATAGAAATAAATCAATTTGCCCTAAAATCCCCTCAGACAAGAAACTCTTGCTATCTACACTATATACACAAGGGAACTGAGAACATAACAATTAGGAATCTCAACACTGATGGCATAAGTCAGAAATGAACCCTGGCTTTAAGTCAGCCTGCCATGTCATAATTACTGAATCACCCTACTCTTCCCCTAACAAATCTGAATGCTGAGAAGGGATCAGAGGACTGTTAGATCTTTTTAAATTAAAATAAAGAAAATCAGAAACATGTTCATTCTTCACTCCCTGTTCACTATATTATAGTCTTAACTTCACATTGCGCAGTTCACATCACAAATATAAAAACCCAAAACCACGAGACAGTGAAAAACAATCTGCACCATTACTGTATATTAAATTTATTAATGAGATCAGTTCCCATAAAAGCAACAGGATGACAATTCTAACCAAACTAGAAAGTGTGTGTGCAGTGGGTACGATAAAAAGCTCAGATTGCTGAAGGATGATGGTGTGATCTCATTCTTACTCAGAGTTACTGATGTAATGCTACAAGGTTCAGTGGAGGGCTCTTGGTTTAATACTCCCAGTCAATCAAAACAGAGCTGCAGTTGTTAATAACATCAGCTCTCAGAATTGCTTTTAAGCTGTTTATGAGCCTGCAGGGCATCAGCAAAAAGGTTTATTTTTGGTTGTAAAAATAAGCATATTTTCATGCAGGCTTACAGAATTTTAAAAACAAAATGCTAGCGCAAGTCTTCAGTTGGAACAAACTGTTCATTCATTTCAGTAGAGCTGCCTCCTCATATTTACATATTTTCAATTGACCCTGTCAGAGATGTTGGCAACTATTGCTTTTAAANTCGCCCGGACCCCAATCAGACACGCGGTCACTCGGTGGTCAGGTGCTTGGGGTCAAGGGCGAGAGACCCCGGACTCAGTCGGCACCAGGCTTTATTCTGAGGGTAACAACCAATCCCGGAACGGCACGGGGGAGGAACCAGGGAGGGACAAAGGGACAGGGACCACTCGGGAAGGAGGAAGGGAGGAGAGAGGGAGATACGAAAATACCATTATGAACTGAGGGACAGGGGGAACTCGACCCCTCTCTGGGGCAAGCTACCTTCGACTCTACCCCAGGGGGGTTTTATTCTCTAGGTCTCTACAAATTCCTCAGGGGGGAAGAAACTCTCTGGGCTTGAACCACCGCTACATCTCCCCACCTCAACCGCTGCCCTCAACAACAAAGAAACAAACAACCAAATCACAAAGAAACCAAAATCCACTACACAACCCCAGACCCCCATAATATAGACAGAATACTGGTAAAAAGCAGAATAGATGGTTTTAATTGAAATATTGTGTGAACCCATTTTGAGGTCAAGTATCTCGCTAATTATCCTTCCATAACAATTGTGGAGAGAGGAGGGCAGGGAAGTGTTAGACAAAAATAAATCTGAGTTGATCTGATGAATAAACGAGTTAAGGTAAGCTTCCTTTGTAAACCTCTTACTTTGTAAACCTCTTGCAAAAATTGAGGGCATCACAGCCTGCAGATTTTTTTTTTTAAAGTGTTGTCCCATTTTTCAGTCATTCCCATTCTAGCATAAATTTAGAATTGACCAGACACAAACAAAATCCTGTTTTTCTCTGTCACATCCAAAGCCAGTAAGAAGTGTAGAAGCCCCATTCTGGGAAGGATAAGCTTCTAATTTTGCTGGCTCGGTAAAACTTCATTGCACAAATGTCTTGCTGTACCACCTGAAGAGGCTTAGTCTGATCTTTTCACTACTGTAAGCCAGTTCTTACTTAAGTTGCAAAAAAGCTTAAGAGATCAAGGCTGAAATACTTTAAATTGACCATAGCAATCCACAGGTGACATTCAATAGCCCTAGGAAAGCAAAAATCCTTAATGGAACTTCTGCTAAATATTATTTTATTTATTTTCCTCCTTGAGCTCCCAGATCTCTTCCAGCCCCAGACTTACATGAATGGGCACTACCCAAAAATCCTGTGACAGCTGGCAGTCCTTGGCCCATTCCAGAACTGCATGGCCAGTGAGCCTGTCTTGTTTGCAGCCTTCCTGTTCTCTAAAAAGATATGTTGTAGTCCAAGGATAAGGATGCTTTGAGACTGGGAGAGGCATTTGAGAGACCACAGCCATTGTTACTGCTGTTTACTACTGGGGGGATTTACATATTTTTAAAAGATGACAATTACAAAAAAAATAAATATTATGATACATTTAAAACAAATGGATTAATAAATAATTCATTAATGTATGGATGGTGTAAAAGCATACTTGCACTTAAAGTAGATTAACTAGTATCTGAAATAAATCATTACAAAAATGCAAATGAGTTTTCCACTGCAAAAATATTTTATTCACGATGTTTGGTATTTATAGCTGTGTTCAGTGTAGAGCAATAAATATCTTTATGAAAACAAAGGAATCTAGATTAATTCCATGCTGCTTAAGTGGGCTTTGGGCTGTCTTCAAGACATATATGCAATTTTTTAAAAGCACTTTTCTCTGAAAACAGAAAGAGCAAACTTGACAGGTGAAGATAAATGTCTTAATTTTCAGTTTTTCACAGGAACCTTGTCTTTGTGATGCCTAGAGATAGCCTGCTAGATATAAAGCTAAACAAGTTCCTGAAAATGGCTGTAAGGCATAAAGTTTTACAATATTGGATATGTGTTATTTTAAAGAGATAAAAAGACCCCCCAAAAACCAAAGTAAAACCCTCGTGAACACAGAGGCTTTCTACTCCAAGGATGACTCTTTCTCCCACTCCAAATTCCACTACCTTAAATGGAAGTGCAGTTTTTAAACAGGTTCACATTTTTCATAAAACATGACCAAATTATCAGGCAATAAAAAAAACCAAACCAACAACTCTCCCCATTTTCTTTTAATAGATAATGAAAAAAAGATATGGGTTATGTTTATTGATCTCAGCTATTTCAATTCACCCACAAAAACACATATCCATTTCACATATCCTTCTCTCTTTTCTAAAACTTCAGTAACTGAAGCTTTCCCTTCTTCCCAGTTCAGAGCCAGGGAAAAGTGCCCTTTCAGCTAAATGATCTTGTGCAAGCACATGTATGCAATCAAGTCAACGTGAATGTTCAGTAAAAGCTCTAACACAAAACCCTCATCACAAGAGTGTGGATTCTTTAGGCATTAGGCTCTCCAATACAGCTACAAACTTGATCTCTGTTACATCTGCAGCTGTTTCTCTGTTTCCCTATGAGCATCTAAATCTTCCTTTCACAAAATTTAAGCTGAATTTATTATAGCAGATACGAGGCAGTCTGTTCTGGCACACCTAGAAACTCAAACCCTTGTCTTTTTTTCATTACCTACAATTAATTCCATGCAAGACAATTTCTCAAGTGTAATAAAACCTGTTGAGAACTCATTATATAATGATAGTAACGACTTTCATTAGCATTCAAGATACACCCCTTCAGGCAACACAGACTCAATGATTGGTTTATATATGAAATTCTTATTTCTCTTCCATTTTTGTTTTTCATGGTGCTGCAGCATATTTGGCTAATTCCTGGCAACATAAGTTAAGCTTTGCACCTCCTATATTTCCAGTGTTCCTTAGTCATGTTTGACTGAAAACATGTATTGTAGAACAAATTTCTGGCAATAATAAATCTGAAAGGAGGTTTACTTGGTGCCATAGTGCATATTTTCAGCGTAAGTGTTGACATAAATTATAACATTATTTCATGTGTATAAAAGCTTGCATTATTTTCTGTTGGTGGTTTGTTTTATTTTTTAATATTCTAGTATTTGGTACTACAAACAAAGAATCTGTGAGACTGAACGAGTGCCCACAAAGCATCACGATAATTTTTGTCCCTTTTAGAATGTAGTCAAATAGATACTTTAAGAACACATACAAGGCTTCAGAAGGAGTAAACAGGTTTACAGAAATTATCTTACCCTGAATCAGTTCTTGTCATCTGAGTTCCAAAGTGGGGAGTTCATGGAAATTGAATAAGGGAAGAAAACCAATGACTCTCAGAAATAGAAGACCCTACCTTTAGGCAAGAGAGCAGATTTAGCCCATCTCCTTTCTCAAAAGGACAGAAAAGTAAGAGGATATTTGTTATAATGCAGAGACAAGGACTTTTAGCTTTTCTGCCTACTGCACTACCTACAGTTTGTGCTCTTTGCTCAGGAGTGGCACCTTGAAGAAACTCCTTGAAATTAAAACATCTACTATCCCTAATCATATTCAAAATATACAGGAAGTTTCAGGATCTGGACTGAATACCTTTGCCTTAGAAAGAATAATAAAGAAAAGCTTTCTTCATGAACAGCGTTCTACTTCAAGCAGTGAAAGCACAAAAACTCATTGACATTGGGCTCTGTTCTGTTTGGCTTGTGGTGTTGATGGCAGAAAAAATGGCATCTTTAGGGCTGAATAAAAACCTAAAATTTCTGTCAAAGCCTTCATAAGGCATCAGCCTGGGATCCAAAAGGTGAAGGCATTAACAGGAGCAATGGCACTGTGTGAAAAAGATGTGCCTCCAGCTCTCAAGCATGAAATAATGTATACACAACAATATAGTACAGAGAACCACCATTAAACTGTAAAGCAAAACAAGAAACCCCTTACAGTACCTTTTGATGAAACTAATAAGTTACTATATCGCTGAAATTATCTAGTCACCCTTTCTTAATATCATATCAGGGAATGCTGTTTCCTAATTCTTATGTTCAACCTTAATACTCTTAACAAGAATATCTTTTGAATAAAATGATATGCTTAAACAAAAAGTATCTTTCCAAAAATAATCTGATATTGACCTGAAAGGTCAGTATTGCAAGGTCTAGAAGTGCCAAGTCACACACACATTTCTGTGTTCTACTTGCCGTGTACCCTCACTATTGAGAAATTGTCCCACATTCCCAGTCTGAAGTTTCCTCAGCCTCCAGATCTTGCTTTTTCCTGACCATACAGTGCTTGTTCTCAAGTACCACCTCTTTGTGCAGCTACTCAGAGTCTTAAAAAGCAATTTCCAAAGTGATTCTTGTATCAAAGCACAAACATAGAGTCACCTCTGCGAGATCTTTTTATCAGTGTTACCTATAAAGAACCATGACATCCCACTAGGCCACACCCTCACTGTTCCATGCATTCTCAGTGTCCTTTTATCTTTTCAACTGCAAATAAACTTGTCAAGAACAATATTCAAGGAGCCAATGTAGGCAAATTTCCTTCACTGAGTGGCTCAAATTCAAGGACATTTCTGCACTGCAGAAATAAACACAGCAGCACGACACAAATTTCCATACACTTCCCAGATAAGAGCCTGAAGAACATCCTTGTCTATCTATTTGGTTTTAGCAAGGATGCACAATCAAAATTATTTCAGCATTTTCCAGAAATCAGAATATCTGTTATGTATCAAGAGAGATGTCCTAAAAACCTACATAATGCCAGATTTTATTTTTCTGTTAAGCAGAAAAGCATTTTATATTTATGTGCATCAACATCAGGATCCCAGGGACTTTGCATATACATAAATTGAACAGTCATCTGTTAAATATTGACAGTAATCAAATCCCGTACTTCCAACCCTAGAATACAAGATTTGTGAAAGTTTTCCCCTCCATTTTAGGACACTAATTTTAGCAAAAATCAGTTGTTACTGTTCTTGGATGCAGACATACAGTCTGTACTTCAAGACCACTGTTCCTCAACTAAGCCAGAAATCGGAAGATGAAAGAATTTGAAAGTTTTGTCATTGAAATCTCAGAATTCTCATGACTCCCTGATAGATGTTTTCTTTTTGCCAAATCTTTCTTGTCTCTTACAGAAGTTGTATCATCTTATGTGAGACTTCTCTGCATAAATAATTAGGGAGAAAATATGTATGTAAGAGAGAAGGCAAAATGTACTTAACTCTACAAAAATAACAAAACTTGCAATGGAAATTGTTTAGTCAATGACCTAGGATAAGGCAGTAATAGGTGCTACTTATCCCTCTCCTTTGCAAATCTATAGGGTGTTTGTATCATGTCTAGTCTCATTCACCTACATAAACGAAAGATATTTGCCTTTGCTGCTCTCAAAAAACCCCCAAAAAATAAACAAACAAACAAAAAAACCAACCAAAGAAACCCCAACCCCCTGGCAAAAAAACCCAAAAAAACAACGACAACAAAAAACCATCCCAAAACCACAAACAAACAAAAAACGCCCCCAAAAAAACAAATTAAAAAAACAACCAACAACCATCCTGCATCCAACAAAATAAAAAAAGGAAAAAAATAAAAAAGGGAAAAAAGAAAAAAAGAAAAGCGTAAAAAGGGATTGAGGAAGAGTTTTACTGTGCAGATGTGAAGGCTGACTGTAGTTGTCACATCTGCATAGATTCTTTGGAAGTGAGACCTTCTAAGCTTTGATAATCTCCTTTAATAAAAGTTTCCCTTGAAGCTTCTAAACAAATATCACTGAATGAAACTGTGTTAAACTCCTCTGGGGATTCTGTTAAGGAGCAGACATACTAAAATCAAAATGTTAAACTAGTCTTATGGAGCAGAAATAAAGTTTCCTAATTCATGTATAAGTTACCATATATTTTCTGTTTACGTTATGAAAAACTTGCTTGTTTGTTCCTTTTTTCTTTTAAGCAAAACAAGAAAAGAAAATTACTACCTAGATATTCTTCAAACTACATGCATGATGAAGGGCATGGGGAAAAGGCCCAATGATCAAACAACATGACATGAGCCCAGAAAAAATATCAAAAATATACAAGTCACACAGTTGTGACTTACAGAAGATATTTCTCTGGTTGGAGTTTGTTGTTTTGAGTGTTGCTATTTCTGGCAGTCTTTTCTATGAATTTTGTTCCCCCACATTTTATTTCTTACCTTACATTTTTGTTTTCTCCCAGAAGTTTAATTAAAAAACAAAAGCCCAAAAAGTAAACCCGTAATATTTTGAACCACTTTTTTTCCCTCACTTCAAGGAAATCTCAATATGGGGTTTATTCATAGTTACATGTAGTAGAGGTTTGTAGTAGTTATGACCATAATCTTGTTTTCTGCCTTTAATTTCCGTGAATAGATGGCATTACACCTAAACAGACCTAGTTTGGATGAACACTGAAAATAAGCAGTACAATATTTATTTTTCTCTCTCTGCTAGGGGCTTGGTTTCAACAGACAGCTGGCAGCATTTTCTGAACTTTAAGATGACTGTTCAGTAAGCCTTGCAGCTCTACCAGCACTTTGCCTTGCTCTCACATCCCTTGGTCTGTGCAGTTAAAAATATTCCTGACATGCTGCAAACTTGAGATTGCTTTTGTGATAGGAATATGCATGAGAGGAAGTGGAATGCAGCTGAACCCCTTAAGTCCACTAATCAAAGTGACAGCACACCCATAGCAGCAACACAGCATCCCTGTTACTGGCTGAGGACCCAATAGGGAGGCACTGTTGTCCCATAACCCAGAAAAATAAAAATATTTCATAGATGAAAAAAACTCCGCTTTACAGAAAGAAGCTCTCGTAGTTCAGATTGAACAACAACAGCCTTGCACATGCTTGCAACAACAGCTGCTTGCACCAAAATACTGCTTGTTGTAATGTTTCCAAGCAGGGATCAGGACCTGGCTCAGAGTAAGTCTCTCTGAGCATCCCACATTCAGGCTGCAGTTGCACCACTCCCTAGAGAGCCAAAAAGCTATTCTCTGCCTGGTTTTCACTAATGCACAAATGCAGAAGGAAAGGAAATTAAAAA